>JAKUCV010002027.1:5900-35328 GCA_028386065.3 Turnera subulata | reverse complement strand
CGCGTGCCTCATCGTGCGCCGTCGTCAGCAACCCGAGGTGAGCATCCATGGGTTGATGGTGACCCGGTTGTGGTCGCGGGTCGACCCGAGTGCGTTATGGGTTGGGTCTGTTGGCTGTTGGGCTTGTTTCGTGGGTTGGGTTTTGGGCGTGGGCCGGCTGTGCAGCTGGGCTCTGCACGGGCCTGGGCTTGGCACTGTGTAGGGTCTGGGCCGGCACTGTTCATAGCCCAGCCCGATTTAATTTAAAAAAATAAATAATAATAATAATAATATATGTATTTATTAATTAACCTGATATATATAATTTCGGAAAAAAATTATATGTTTATTTTGAGAAAAATAATTCCAATTTAACTCTGGTATTTTTGTTAAAATATAAATATATTTACTTGGTTAAATAATTAAGTTTTGTTTTGGAAAACTATTATTATTTGGAAAATATATATGTATACCTTGGAAATAATCTCTGGAATTTAATATGTATATTATCTAGTCTGGAAAATTATGATTATGGTATATGTGTATAAATATGTATTTTGTAAATTAAAAGTAATTATGTTTTGTGTTGGAAAATTAAATTGTATATATATTTGGAAAAGATAAATACTATAAATATTTTCTAGAAATTATAAATAGGTTATTATTTTTCTGGAAAATTATGTAGATTATAATTTTGGAAATTATAATTATTTTATGAAAATATTTTGAAAAGAGTTTTAATTAAAATATAGTACCGAAATTATATTCGGAAATACGTACGGTTAATTATTTTCGGTAAATGGAAATAATAAAGGGTATATAATCGGGATGGGATTATTACGCATTTTGGGCATCATAGCATATCGATTATGTGCATTTATGTGTATATATGGTTTTGTGGTATAGGTTTGGATATCGGGCAGTTTCCCGAGGAGCCGGCGTCGGACCGGTCATAGTTTCCGAAGTTGAGTAATCGGCCAAGGTGAGGATGGATTTCCTTCAATATGTGCCTTATTACTCGGTATTTGTGTTTTGTTGGTTATTGCTATGTTGGATGTTGTATTTGCTGTGTTTTGGTTCGGGATGTCTATCCCGATGTCCTGTTTGGTTTTCGTGAGCACTTCGGACTCACCCCTCACCTGCGGGCTTTCATCCCGTAGGATGAGTTGTTCATTGTACAGGTTGATGCATTCCAGACAGGCTGTGACGTTTCCCTTGGACGGGCTTGGATCCATAGTTTGCATGTGTCGCATACAGTGTTAGTGAGTTTAAGTCTTCCGTTGTGCACTGTTGTTATATTTATTGGGCCATTGGGCCGGTATTGTTATTTACGATGTTTACTATTTTGGGCCGTTGGGCCGAGATATTCTTTTATACACTGTATGTTGGGCCTTGATTGGCCGGGTCGTCACAGTTTCGGCCTGTATTTACTGTGTACGGTAAATTCGGGTCGGGGCGTTTCATAATTGGTAATTATTATTCCCTAAAAATATGGAAAGCTCCCATTAATTGGTATTAAAATAACAAAAAACCTAAAATTTAGGAAAATAATAATTTTTATCCGATTAATTGGTATAAAAATAAAAAAATACCTAAATTTTAGGAAATTAATAATTATTATTCCCTAAAAATATGAAAAGCGCCCATTAATTGGTATAAAAATAGAAAAATACCTAAATTTTAGGAACGTAATAATTATTATTCCTTAAAAATATGAAAAGCTCTCATTAACTAGTATAAAAATAAAAAAAACCTAAATTTTAGGAAATTAATCATTATTATTCCCTAAAAATATAAAAAAATCCTATTAATTTTTATAAAAATAAAAGAATAACCAAATTTTAGGAAATTAATAATTATTATTCCCTAAAAATATGAAAATATCTCATTAATTTCTATATTTTAGGGAATAATAATTATTAATTTCCTAAAATTTAGGTATTTTTTTAATTTTTGCCAAAATATGGGAGCTTTCCATATTATTAAGAAAATAATAATTATTAATTTCCTAAAATTTAGGTATTTTTTATTTTTATACCAATTAATGGGTGCTTTTCATATTTTTAGGAAATAATAATTACCAATTAATTGGTAAATTTTTTTATTATTTCCTTTTTATTTTGTTTTTTTGGAAAAAGAAAAATAAAAAAAATTATTAAATAGTTATTTTCTTTGATATAAATATTTTTATTTTGTATTTTTTGTTAAAAAAATAAAAAATTATTGAACGATTATGGTGCTGCCACGTGTCATGTGCAGGGAATATTCCGTTAGTGAAAGTAACGGAATCCATGTGCCCATAGACGGAAGTGGTTAATTGCATCAAATTGGGAGTTCAGGTGGTCATTTGACGAAAAAAAAAGTTTAGGGGGTGAGTCAAAAATAAACCGGAATTCAGGAAGTCAAAATAATTAACCCACCCAGGCACGATACGGTGTCGGCCCCATCCAAACAACTCTCAAAAAACAAATGTTCCCCTACGGTACGGGTGATCCCCATGTTGGGAATCTATCTTATTCCTTCCTCCTACACAATATACGTGGAAAGTTTCCCTCGGTGGTCAGAGCCACGTGGTGCTAAGTGCTAAGCATGGGATGGTGCGGTCAACGCCATGTCTTACAATCGTACAATCGTTTTTTTGGTAAATGCTTCGATGCTGCCCCTTGTTGGGTATCTACCTATACATACCCCACATGTCGCATTTTGACAGGGCCATGTGGTATTTTTTGTCATCCTTGAAAATAAAAAATTGTTTTTAATAAATATATATGTTTTTTTATTAGACCCTTGAGATTACAAAATATACTCAATGCACCCCTGATAACCGTAACGGAACTAACTCTTGTTAATTATTTAAAACAAATCACCACTGAAATTAAAAAAATAGACAACAAATCGACTTCTCTTCTTCTCTTCCAAATTTTCTTCCCCAAATTAAACAGTTTTGAAATCCCTAATTGCTTGTTCCTCAATCCCCCTCCTTTCCTCCCTCGTCGTCAACAATAATGCCGATCAACAACACAAGGACATCACAGCGAAAATCCGAGCTTACCCAACTATCGATGGTCCTCTCCGTGATATAGAGAAAAGGAGGGAACGTTACAGGAAAAGGGGAAGATAGCGCGTTCCTTGAGTCCACTCGGGTAACACCCTGGTGTGTCTGAGCAGCCATGGTTTCTGTATGTTTTCCTGCTTGTTTGCTTCCTTCGTGTTTGGTGAGCTGATTCAGCTTCTGGTTTAGTTACATTCAGCTTGAATGACTTGCCTGAGGAGGGTAGGTTCCACGTAGTAGAGATTGAGTTATGGGCAGGAAGTTGTTAGAATAGGATTAGAATCTTGGACGGGGAAGAATTGGGGTCTAGGATTATTGAAAAGGGTTTTGCTATTTCTCTTTCAATTTTTTTCTTATTTGGGATCACGAATCCTTGTAATCATATGTAACTTGTTCCAGTGGAAGAGTCCCAATAAAGTTTGTCATTTGACCTGAAAACTGTTGTTTCTTGTTAGCTAACTGTAGCTTCTAATATTTTTTCTTACTGATTTGAGTTAGAGGGAAATCTGTTGAAATCCATCTGGTCGGTCCTCTGAGTCTGAGGTCCCATAGAAACAATCATGCAGCAAGCATCGGTAGCTTGTAGATGAGTACTTTTTTCCCTCTTGGGTTGGCACACCAAGGGAGTGGCGATATAATATAAATGTCTTTTCATTTTTTAATGATCAATCTTCTAACCAACAAGAAGAGATATAAGAAAAAGAAAACAAGAATTTTATTGGATGTATAAAATTCTGTATAATAATTATCAATGGCATTCAATTCAAACAACAGAATCCGCAATGTTCCTTAGATTTAACAGAAGAATGTGCTCAGGTCCTCTAAGGAACATTGCTGCTGCAACAACTGAACCAATTTTTTTGATGTGGATTGGTTGCCGTCTAAGATGTGTTCGGATCATGTGATCTAAATGCTAAAGCATAATATCTTGCATCCTTGTTTTCTTGGCACTTCCCCATGTACCTTGCTACGCTTGTTTTAGTAGCTGTTATCCAAAAATACAGTTCCATTCATGCCTAAATTCCTATCCTCTTGATTCTTTCACTGTGACTCTTCTTCAAATAGTTCCAGTTCTAGTTGACGATTGGAGTCATCAATATTGTCATCATCTTGTGATTCAAGCTTTTGGCATTGCTGCTGATATGCTTTTTTTTTTTTTCTTTTCTGATTATCAGAGTGTCTTACAATCATTTGATGTGGCTTTTTTTTCTTCTTCGTTTTCCAGAAAAAAATAAAATAAAAATCAAGATACGTGTGTATCAAAATTTGGAATAAAATTCACACATGGCTTACGTTGAACATATACATCCTGCTCGCTCAGTGCATAATTTTAAATGATCAGTTTCTTCGCCCATGTATACTGTCATTTGATTCTTAATATATCCTAAGATATTTCATCCGGAAAAAAAATTATTTCTTTAGGCTGGTAATGGAGAGTTTATCAACCACTCATTATCCTTGACAAAAAAAAAAAATCATTTTTCTTTGTCGCATCAGTATTCACTGTCTACTACCGTACGCACTCGATTATATTTGGCATACTGCGCATTGGATAAATGGAATTATATAAAAAGATACTAAATTCAAATTCCCGTAATTGGTACTCCATGTTAAGTTATGTTTAGTTATTTATTGTTTTTCTCATACTTTCCTGTTTTATAATGCAAAATAAGGTATTGTACTGTAACTACAATTGGAATAAAGTTATATGGCAATTGATAATCAAGTTGTCCGGTTAATTGTTGAAATAACAATTAAAACAAGAATTGCTATAAAGAAACAATTAAAAACTAGAGTTTCTATTAAAGAAAACAATTAAAACCAAGCATTAATAACCGAGTTTTTTCACGAACCACCCGGAATGCTAGATGGAATTTCCCTCGTGGCCGTGATGACGCTTGTAGGCTGGCTTCCTTTTGATTCCAATTTTGCTAGTAAAATTCTACTCCTTTCACCCCACCACCTTCCCTATCTATTCAAACATACTGTTTGCATCACGCCTTAAATACTTTAAATTCTAAACTAAGATTTCACACCCTGTTAGTATGTGATAGTCATGATCCTGAAACCTAGAATAGTTATCCTACCTTATCTTCCTCATGTTGTATTAGATCTCTATTCTTTGTATACTTCTAATAGCTTTGTAACTTGTACATTGTTCTGTTAGTATTTAATACACTAAAATGGCTAGGTTTCAGCAGTCGATTTATAATCATCAAGTGTATTTTATATTCTATACTTCTATATGGTAGCGGAGCCTCTTGCTTAATCGCTTACTAAAAATCCTAGTTCTTTTTTTTTTTTTCTTATTCCTCTGACGCCTCCATGGAGTCTTCCAAATCTTCTGGTTCCAAAAATAACTCCTCTACCTCTAAGCTCAACTCTACAACTGTCACGGATGCTGTTCCACAGCCTGCGTCTGTGCAATCTCTGAGCAACTCTCACCATGCTGTCTCCATTCAACTCACCCATCACAATTATGTTTTTTGGCGTGCGCAGATGGAACCATACTTAGCAGGACAAGGGGTACTCGGGTATGTCAATGGCTCCTTTCCATGTCCTGCTCCTACTGTTCTTGATGATAAGGGTGTTGATAAACCCAATCCGGCTTATGGCTTGTGGATCCAACAGGATCAGGCCATTCTGAGTTGCATCAACTCTTCTCTGGCAGTTGAGATTTTTCCCACGGTTGTTGGAAAATATACGTCCAAGGATGCATGGGATGCCTTGGAGACATCTTTGGCCTCATCCAATCAGGCCCGGTGTATGGCAATCCACTCTGCTTTGCAACAAATCTCCCAGCATCCGGAGGAACCAGTTATGCAATATTTGACTCGTGCAAAATGCCTCTTTGATGAACTTGCTGCGAGTGGCCAGGCAATGACTGCCACTGATTTCCAGATAAGTTTGATTTATGGTCTTCAACCTGATCTTAAAACCTTTGCTACTACTGTTACTGCTAGACCAGAACCTCTTTCCTTTGCAGAATTACAGGGGGCGCTCATGAGCTATGAATTTTTACATAATGATCCCTTGAAATCTCTTGCTTTGGAGACTTCTGGTACTCCAACGCATACACAGCACCATCTTGTCCCTGCAGTTCAGCCTTCTGCCCATGTTGCGCAGGAACAAAGCTTTCCTCCTTCGCAGCGAGGTGGTCGAGGAAATCGAGGAAAAGGCCGCCATAATTACAAACATCAGTCTTATGACAATAGTCCTTCTCGGCAACCAGACTCTAACAGGCCACAGTGCCAGATTTGTAGCAAGTGGGGCCATACTGCCCAAAAATGCTACCAGCGTTACTCAACTGCTTCAGCTCATACTGTTTCCCATTCATCCACACCTTACTCGGCTGATTCATGGTTTCCTGATACGGGAGCAACTCACCATGTTACTCCGGATTCAACCACACTTCATCCTTACAATGAGTACTCTGGAGGCGATACAGTTCAGGTTGGTAATGGGAACGAATTGGCAATTGCGGGAGTAGGTAATTCTATCATCCCTACATCCTCACGATCTTTGCTTGTTAATCGTGTTCTTCATGTCCCGAAAATTACTAAATCTCTTCTTTCAGTTCAACAGTTTGCTAGGGATAATGATGTTTTCTTTGAGTTTCACCCTGACCTATTTTTTATTAAGGATCGCACCAACAAGAAAACCCTGCTTACCGGCCGGAGTGATCATAGCCTCTACACCTTTAATGCCTCGTCTTCTCCGAGCAGTTCTCAGGTGTTGTCCATCGCGAAGGTTGACGAGAACACATGGCATCAGAGGCTTGGGCACCCACATTTTCAAGTTCAAAAGCATCTTCTCAATAAATTTAGGCTTCCAGTTGTTTCTGCATCTCGTTTTCATTCTTGTGTTTCTTGCCCTATGGGCAAATCTTCCCGCACTCATTTGTCTTTGTCTTTGTCCAGTACCAATAAACCTTTGGAACTTATTTTTACAGATGTTTGGGGACCATCCCCATATCCTAGTATTGATGGTTCGAAGTACTATGTTATATTTTTGGATGCTTTTAGCAAGTATATTTGGTTTTATAGTATTAAACGCAAGTCTGATGTTTTGGCAATTTTTCAACGTTTTCAAGCACAGGTTGAACGGTTTTTTAACTTAAAAATTAAAAGTGTTCAAAGTGATTGGGGAGGGGAATATCGTTCCTTGCATAACTGGTTTCAACAATGTGGAATATTGCATCGAATTCAATGTCCTCATACCCATGAACAACAAGGGTCTGTTGAAAGAAGGCACAAACATATTGTTGAAACCGGATTAACTTTGATGGCCACTGCAAAACTCCCCCCTTAATACTGGACTTATGCCTTAGAAACGACAGTTTTTTTGATAAATAGGCTACCCACACGAGTTTTACAGAATCATTCTCCCTATGAAACTCTTTTTGGCGTCAGCCCGGATTATGGTTTTTTAAAGGTTTTTGGGTGTCTTTGTTATCCCTATCTTCGTCCTTATCAAAAACATAAGTTTACATATCACTCATCTCCTTGCGTCTTCTTAGGGTATAGTACGTCTCACAAAGGGTACAAATGTTTAGATTATTCTACAAAGAGGATTTACATTGCCCGCCATGTTAAATTTTTTGAACACATTTTTCCATTTCATAAGTTACATCACCAATCATCTCATGCTCCAGCCTCTGCAGCTAAGTGGGTATCGGTGCCATTAAGTGTTTTCTTCCCAGCCACGGCAACAACACCTAGTTCTACTCCAACATTGTCACCTACCCAGCCTATCTTATCTCCGACTACTAACACACCATTATCCTCCCAAGTAGATTTGTCTCCCACGCATACTCTTCCACACTCCTCCAAAACCCAACCACCTCATACCAATCCACCTATCTTTCCTCACCATTTATCCTTCCCATCACCTACAATTCCAAACACGTCTCCTCCCACTCCTTTATCTCCTGAAATTCTTGATTCTTTCCCATCACCTGCAACTGCACCCGAAATCCAACCAGCTCGGATGACTTTACGTCCAAACCCCAAACAAGTACAACGGTATTCACCTTCTAATTACACAGCTCAAAAGCAAACTGTTCCCATTACAGAACCAACTAGTTTCACAGAGGCAAACAAACACAAAGTGTGGAAGGATGCCATGCAGGAAGAGCTTAATGCCCTCATTCGGAATAATACATGGTCCTTGGTTCCGTATCATCAAGCCATGAATCTGGTTGGTAATAAGTGGGTTTATAGGATAAAGAGAAAAGCAAATGGTGCAGTTGAGCATTATAAAGCCAGGCTTGTTGCCAAGGGCTTTCATCAACGCGAAGGTATTGACTTCAAGGAGATATTCAGCCCAGTTGTGAAACCAACAACAATTCGGGCTGTTCTTGGCTATGCAGTTTCCTGTGGTTGGGGTATTCAGCAACTTGATGTTGGAAACGCCTTTCTTCATGGTATTCTAGAGGAGGCAGTGTTCATGCAGCAACCACAAGGTTTTCACGTACCTGACAAGCCTAATCATGTGTGCCGTTTGAACAAGTCTCTATACGGACTCAAACAGGCACCACGGGCTTGGTACAAGCGTCTTAGTGACTATCTTGTTACTCTGGGTTTTAGTGTTTCACGTTCTGATTCCTCCCTACTGATATATCGACATGCTTCAATTGTGTCTTATATATTGATCTATGTCGATGATATCTTAGTTACAGGGAATAATCCGGCGTTTCTCCAACAGTTGCTTCACAACTTGAGTGCCGAGTTCTCCTTGCGCAATTTGGGATATGTGAACTACTTCCTTGGCATTGAACTTACACCCAATAAAGATGGGCTTCTGCTAACTCAGAAAAAGTATATTCTAGATCTCCTCAAGAAGGCAGGCATGGCAGATTGCAAAGCTCTTCAAACTCCTGCCTCAACCAGTAAAAAGCTCACTCGACACCAAGGCCATGAGTTCTCTGATCCAACAGCCTATAGACAACTAGTGGGATCTCTTCAATATCTAGGCCTAACACGCCCTGATATCATCTATGCAGTGAACAAAGTGAGCCAGTTTATGCAATGTCCAACTGATGATCATTACCAGGCTGTGAAGCGCATACTCCGATATCTAAAACACACAACTCATTATGGTCTGCAGCTGTTTCGGCAACGAGCTCCCACTCTGCAAGTCTATACTGATGCAGATTGGGGAGGGAGTGTTGATGATGGCAAGTCCACGGGTGGTTACTTGGTGTTCCTCGGCAACAATCTCATTTCATGGTGTTCTCGCAAACAGCGAACGGTGGCCCGGTCTTCCACTGAGGCTGAATATAAGGCTGTAGCAGATGGATCAGCAGTGGTCCTTTGGATACAATCACTCCTAGGGGAGTTAGGTATACAGCATTCTGTCCCTATAGTATGGTATGATAACATCGGGGCAACCTATCTTGCTCATAATCTAGTGCACCACACTCGCACTAAACATGTGGCATTGGATTACCATTTTGTTCGCGAGCAGGTTTCCTCCAAACGCTTGCAGATTCAGTATGTACACAGTGAGGGGCAGCTGGCTGATATCCTAACAAAACCATTATCAGCCAAACGTTTTCAGACACTACGGCACAAACTGAACCTCCGGTCCTCACCCGGTTCAGTTTGGGGGGAAATGTTAGTATGTGATAGTCATGATCCTGAAACCTAGAATAGTTATCCTACCTTATCTACCTCATGTTGTATTAGACCTCTATTCTTTGTATACTTCTAATAGAATAGTTATCCTACCTTATCTACCTCATGTTGTATTAGACCTCTATTCTTTGTATACTTCTAATAGCTTTGTAACTTGTACATTGTTCTGTTAGTATTTAATATACACTAAAATGGCTAGGTTTCAGCAGCCGATTTATAATCATCTAGTGTATTCTATATTCTATACTTCTACACACCCTAATCAGTATTACGCCATTGATTTTTGGGCAGGATCGGTAGGAGAAAAAAAGGTGTGAATAGCACTTATAATTATAATTTATCCACGCAAATAGTACTTGTAAAAATCCATTTTTGGTTTCTGGATTCAAATTCCACGAAATATTTTCCTTTTCAAATCTGCAAACGACAAAGTCATTGGCCAAACGCCAGACCAGCAAAATTCTTACATTTTAGAAACAGCAACACAAGTTAACTCAACAACAGAAGGAGCAGTTTAAGGCATATTCAGACAAATGAACAGAAGAATCTGTGCATATATGCTTCATCAAACAGCTAAAAACATCAAACGCTTTGGAGTATGCTTCCACCAAACAGCCAAAAACACTGGAATGGAGATGGACAAGGAGAAGATAGCCTAAATCCTTCAGTATATGGAACTAGTATAACTTCTCTAAAAAGTGGGGGACAGAAGGAATTAAGAAAAGCCAATTTACAAAGAAAATGATTTCAATGGTCCGATCACAACAATTGGAAAAGAAAAGAGAAAAATTCAAAATTTGAAGCAAATGTCCAAAGGGCAAGCAAATGCCAAGCTTGAATAAGAAATAACATATACATGAAACACGGGACGGATGATTGGTCACTATTAGCACACAGCACTAAGAACAGTCAGCATCTAAAAGAAACCACAGCAATATGTTTATAAGACCAAAAACAAAGAAAATGTTTACACACAGCAATGATTCTTCGAGGGAAGACATACGAGCTGCTTAGTTAGTACCATCATACACAAACAAGTTATAGTATCATCTAAAGAAAAAGCAGCAACATAGTAATAAGACCAGAAACAAAGAAAATGTTCCCACAACAGTAATTCTTTGGGGGAAGACATCCAAGCTGCTTAAGTTGGTATCAGAGTCATACACTTAAAAGCAAGTCCGTTACATGAGTGAATGGAAACCAACTCGCAACCAGTACGGTGTAAGAGGGGACGATCACATCAAAGACTAATAATAACGGTGCAGAACGGGGGGGTCAAAGTTGCTATCGGCACAGACATCGCAGCAGCGGTCGACTTTATCTGCAAACAAAGAAGGCCAAATAAATGGATGTTATGCCAGTAGGTAGACTTCCATATAACAAGAATAGATTCGGAAAAAAAGAGAGGTCAAAACAAAATTAGTGAAGCTTATGAAAAGATGCAAAAGTATCAAACATGATGGTAATAACAATTTGGTCCGGAACAGAGGAAATGGCGCCACCCTATAAAGAGCCGCACCCAAATTTCACACCACGAACTCAAACAGAGCAAAGAAATTAAAAAGCATAAACAGAGGAGGGTACAAGCACACAGACCATGTTCTTCATCCACTTCATAACATCTGTGTACATTAAATCTGTTGAGCCCGTAATCATCGCAGAAAAATACTTCAGCGTAAAAATTCCCCACCCGAGGATGATTAGGGGACAGTTGAGTAGGGTCGACATTGTTATCAGGGCCTAGATAAGTCGCCCAAAAGTTGAAATGATACATACGGGCTTCAGGACGGCCTTTTGTTTCGGGTGAAGAGCAAACATTCCCCATCTTCACAAAGTAAAGTTTAACAGGGCCATCCTTACGCTGCCATGAACAACATCTTCCCAGTTAAATTGTTTCAGAATGGTTGATGTTTATACGGTGCAAATCTAAATTTCATTAGAATGGTTTAAAAAAGGGTTTGAATTTAATTTCATCTAGAGAGAAAGGGAACAAGAGAAACAGACACGAAAGGGATGATAGGTATCCAAAGCTATTTGAGCGACAAGAGGCATGAAAGCATCCAAATTCCCAGAAGCCACATCAGGTAGTTCAAGATAATCAGGATTGCCATCAACGTAGCTGAATAAGAATAGGGTATGTAGGTCAGTATCAACCCATTGCTTATACAGAGGAATTTTTTGGATGGCATTATTTCTTCGATTAGGGCTCTTACCGATAGAATTGGTAGACGTCGGAGGATGGGGATCCCTCTATGAGGGAGTGATGGACTCCACCAAAAGGGTCATGGTCTTCATCGGAAGGGCTATTGTATCCATCATCACTGCAAACGATACATTCAAAAGAAAAGAAAAATACAATAATTAGAACAAAATCAAAACCAACAGCAATTTGGTGGCGGTTCCTAAATAATCAAAGTGAAGACGCGGAGGATCACAAAAATTATTATTATTAAAAATTGCACATCTTATCTTACTCATATCCCTCATCCTTCATGTGATCACCACAACTACAACTCCAGCTGTTGCAATGGCAAAATTATTTTTTGGATAGCAATCTTAAATGAAAAAGAAAACAAAAGAAAAGAAAAGAAATCACCAATTAACCAATATTACGTACCCACGCCCAGGGTTAAGTGCAGCGGGGTCGAATGCCAACAAATACTTGTCCCTTCCGGCGACATAGTCTCTAGTGAACCGTTCTTTTATCATCGCTCTCGTGACTGGTGATTCCCTGACTGGTGATTCTATCATCACTTCCATGAGTGGTGATTCTAACATCGTAAGGGGTTCCACCAAACAACACTTCTATTCTATCACCACCACCGATCAAGCCGTCTGCGATTTGGGGGTGTTGTGACTGAATTAGGGTTCCCAAGGCAACTTGTGCTTTGGGGCTATATAAATAGGTTTGAGTCATGTTTTTGTGTGTCGGTGTGTTTGGTTTTGTCTTCGTTTTGTTTTTGTTTCTGAATACGAAATATGCATCCATCTGTCCAAGCATACGGCCCAATGGCCCAAACTATTACATTTTCATTTGAAAACATTGACTGGTGGCTATATGGCCCAATAGGCCATCTTTACAGGGAGAATCACACTATCAAAATTGACTCGTTCAGCATTCCATTGAAACAGGATAATAATCAATAGACAGACTAGGTGCTCGAGGATTTGCATGCTATTTGGGATTGGATTTTGATAGAGAAGCTCCATATCCCTCAATCTGAACGAAACATGTATTCTGCCGTCCTCGTTTTGCCGGAAACATTTGATAATCGTGGTAATGCTATCTTGGCAAGTTCCGTTTATGTAGATCTTCACATTACAAGATGGAGTGATATAATTCATTATTTCACTTTTGTCTTGGAGGGAAAGAGATCTTTTGTTCTTTCCTCCTTGAATCGTGTTTAGTTTCTAAGGATAACAACTACCGTATCTGTTATTCTTTACAGGCTCAATAGAGAAATACTTGTTACTTCTAAACGAATGTGAAGTTTAGTAAATGAAATAAGGTTAAAACTCAAAGTCATCAGTACTTTTTTTGGATCTTATATTGTATTAGTGTCTTGTGCCTCACTTGTTCGTTTAGATCTGTACTTGCTCTTTGTGATGAGCTTCCATGAGCCTTTGTAACTAAGTGTACCTTTGTTTTCAGTAGCGGAGGCTCGAGGCCCATTGAAGCTGCACAGTTAACTCTAGCATGTAAAGTGGCCCATTGCCTCTTTTCCTTACTATCTGGCTGGTCTCTATTTTGTGTAAAAGGTTACTGTGGGTGAGTTTAGATTGTTTGCTGGGCCAAGAACTATGTGGACCACTAAAGCTTAATTAGTTAGTTATTCTTGCCTAGGAAATTAAATAAAACTGTTAAGTCTACGGTCTCTGCATTGCATATCAGACTTTACCCGCATATTTTTGTTGTGATCTAAGCTGATAATGGATTGATTTTGCTTATATTGCTACTGAGTTAAAAGCTTATCTTACTAATGGCATGCCTCTCTGGTGCTAGTAAGACTATACCTTATTTGAATTTGATAATTACCATGGTAGATTATGTACGAACTCTTGCTATCATTGCTTTTATTGTTATCTGCAGAAATAAAGGAAATGTTGTCTATAGTTCTACGAGACTTACGCTTTGGCTCAACAGTGGTTCACCAGGTTAGAAATTCTTCTTTTTTTGGCTAATGATTTTTTTTTTCTTCAGACTTATCTATTTGACTAATGCAGCCAATTGGGTATTGTATTTTTGGTTGGGCACTATTTGTTTCCATACAATAGTGAGAGAAATATGTAGATAACAGCAATTTGATGTCCGTTCTCAATTTGAAATTTGAACATCAAACTCTACCTGCAAAATCCATAGGTAGCTTTTGCTAAAGGTATCTCAGGGTTTTCCATGATTATGTGTATATTGTCGATTTCCAGTCTCAAAATCATTTCGCCCTTTTTTGAAAGCAATGCTTGGAATTTGTAGACAAGAGCAATTTGATGTCTGTTCTCAATATGAAATTTAACATGAAACTCTATCTGCAAAACGCATTTGGTAGTTTTTGCTCTAGGTATCTCATAGTTTGCCGTGATTATGTGTCTATTGTGAGTTTCCAGTCTCAAAATCATTTTCGTCCTTGTTTGAAAGCAATGCTTGGAATTTGTAGTCCATCTGAGAAAAAGCAATGAAGGGGTTTCTTCAGTTGTTTTCTGTAAATCCGTTCTTGTAAGGGGCCTTCTTAATTGATTTGCCTACCCGCATTTATCGCTGTTGTGGTATCTGATTCATTATATGGTAAGTTGACTTTCATAGGAAGGCCTTGCTGCGGCATTTGGGAATGGGTTATCTACTGCATGTGTCGTAAATGTGGGTGCTCAGGTGACATCCATCATTTGCGTTGAGGTAATTGTTCATCTTGTACTGTTTTTAACTTTTCTGACTTGCTCAGATGTTTTCTATGGATGAGCTTGTTTTGTTGGAATCTTTTTGCTCAATACCACCACTGCCTCCTGTTTGGATGGGGACAGTGCATATTTCTGAAGGAAAATAATACTTTACTGCTTAGGTTAAAAAATATTTTATGCCACCCAACTTTGAAGTTTTGTTTAATCTTGCCCCTCAAGAATGTTTTTGGTAATTCTTGTCCTCTAAGTTTGGTAAAACCGGTTAAAGTCGTCCCTCTGACCTGGGATACCAGGTAAAGGCAATGTAGTTAGACCTGGATCGGCCCGGCTAGTTGAACCTGGTTAACGGTGACCCGATTGGTTTTTTGAATCCATAATTTCTTTGTTAATTTCTGGTTGAACCCAGGTTTGGCCATCTTTCACCCGAGAAAGCTGCGACCGGTGGCCCGACCGGGTCAGCCTCCGGTTCGGGTTTAACTACATTGGGTAAAAGCTGACGTGGCAGCAAAATCAAAGTGGGAAGAAGGGCTTTTTTATCCTAAATTTTTATAAAGTGTCAATTAATTCCTAAAAATTACATTAAATGAATAAATTCAATCCTAAAGTGATTTTGGTTCAAATTAAATTAACTTAGAATTTAAAATTATAAGTTTAGAAAAAATGAAAAAAATTAAGAAATTGAAAATCATCAAGACACTAATTTGTCATGTTTTTAGAATTTTAAGAATTATAAATTGTGAAAATTATTTTTCAAAAATAAAAATGAGAAAAAAATAAAAATATAGAATTATTAGAACTCTAATTTGACACGCGTCTGATTTTACCAAAAGATATGTAGTTTAATTTGAACTAAAATTCACTTTACGACTAAATTTATTCATTTAATGTAATGTTTAGGACTTAATTGACATTTTATAGTTTTAGGACCAAAAAAGCACTTCTTCCCTATCGATTTTGCTGCCACGTCAGCCTTTACGTTGTATCCTAGGTCACAGGGATGACATTAACCGGTTTCACCAAACTTAGAGGATAAAAAATTGCCGAAAAAATTCTTAAGGGACAAATATTAAACAAAACCTGAAAGTTGGATGACATAAAACATTTTGTAACCGCGTAGTTTATGAATATGTTTTCTAGAAGAGAGGCAGTTGTTTTAATCACTATTCTTACTACAAGGACCTGCACTAAAGCCACAACCATCCCACCAACCATCACCACTAATATAAGGTGTTACTTCTTTCCAAGAACCATAGCACCTTTTTTTCATCTTTATTGGCATCTTTGTTTTGCACCACCACCTGCATGATAATTGGCTGCCCGGTCATAGTAAAACTGGATGCTTCAGATTTGTTAAGTAAAAGCCAGTGGCTTCTAAAGTCTTGAACACTGTGGGACCTACTTTTACTATCTTAAAAGTCATGGTGCCATGTTGACCATTTATTGTAGCTTCCACCACCAATGCTACAATAAATATGCTTAAATGTGCCACCTCTCTGCCCTTTCTTTCCCCGGGTATTGCTATAGTCAAACTCGGGATCTTACTAGATCTTTGACTTGTATGGTAATTAACTAGTTTCTGCCTTGTTCTTCAGGATGGAGTGGCCCTACCAAATACCGAAAATACTTTGCCTTTTGGCGGAGAGGTCTGGTTTCTGCTTCGCTTTTTTAGTTCAATACAGCTTCAGTTTTTGAGGATATGCTCTTCTTATTAGTTTTCCATAGGAAAAGAATATGCTCAAATTTGAATATCAATGGCTTTTAGAGTTGCCCACATGCCTAGAATTTATCCTATTGTCATTTGAATATTTTGGAAAATCGTGTAGTAGGAGAAGCAAATATCAAGTCAATTGGGAGCCCTATGTGATGAAATAATTTGTGTGATAAACTTGATGCACAATGCTATGGTTACAAGTCACTCAATCTAGGAGAATTATAATTGGATTGTTAGGTTGGCAACTTGTTGAGTTCCACATATTAATATGATTGATTAGTGTGATTTGTTGCATGCTATGAATTTTTGCCAAAAGATACCGTTCCTGATACATAAAGATTTCCCTTGTAGCTGTATCCTTACTTCCGTTGCTATTATTGATGCTAAGTGATGCTGTAAGTTTGCTTGAAATTCTTCATTCATATAGTTGTAGTCATCCATGGGTATTAAAGAACAAATAATGGATAATGAATCAGGTTAATTANTTTTTTAACAAAAAATACAAAATAAAAATATTTATATCAAAGAAAATAACTATTTAATAATTTTTTTATTTTCCTTTTTCCAAAAAAACAAAATAAAAAAGGAAATAATAAAAAAATTTACCAATTAATTGGTAATTATTATTTCCTAAAAATATGAAAAGCACCCATTAATTGGTATAAAAATAAAAAATACCTAAATTTTAGGAAATTAATAATTATTATTTTCTTAATAATATGGAAAGCTCCCATATTTTGGTAAAAATTAAAAAAATACCTAAATTTTAGGAAATTAATAATTATTATTCCCTAAAATATAGAAATTAATGAGATATTTTCATATTTTTAGGGAATAATAATTATTAATTTCCTAAAATTTGGTTATTCTTTTATTTTTATAAAAATTAATAGGATTTTTTTATATTTTTAGGGAATAATAATGATTAATTTCCTAAAATTTAGGTTTTTTTTATTTTTATACCAGTTAATAAGAGCTTTTCATATTTTTAAGGAATAATAATTATTACGTTCCTAAAATTTAGGTATTTTTCTATTTTTATACCAATTAATGGGCACTTTTCATATTTTTAGGGAATAATAATTATTAATTTCCTAAAATTTAGGTATTTTTTTATTTTTATACCAATTAATCGGATAAAAATTATTATTTTCCTAAATTTTAGGTTTTTTGTTATTTTAATACCAATTAATAGGAGCTTTCCATATTTTTAGGGAATAATAATTACCAATTAATTGGTATATTTTTTTATTATTCCCTTTTTATTTTATATTTTTGTTGGAAAAATAAAAATAAAAAAATATTAAACAATTATTTTCTTTGATATAAATATTTTTATTTCGTATTTTTTGTTAAAAAATAATAAAAAATTATTGAACAGTTATGATGCTGCCACATGTCATCCATCCCAATATTCCGTTAGTGCAAGTAACGGAATCCATCTACCCTTGGACGGAAGTGGTTAATTGCATGAAATTGGGAGTTCGGGTGGTCATTTGACGAAAAAAAAGTTCAGGGGGTGAGTCAAATATAAACTGGAATTGAGGGGGTCAAAATGTAATTAACCCATAATGAATCACTATTGCTTCATCCATAATAATAACAGAGGCTTATTTGTTTGGCCAGTTCATATAGTGTTACTACCTCTGTCCCATTCAACTTGTTGTTTAGAATAAGTACATAAGAATTGAAGAAATAATTAAATTGAAAAAAAAAACAATTGAGAATAAAGTTAGTGAGAGAAGCTTTGTATTGGGAACCGTGACTTTGGGGTTCTTACTTTCTTCCGGTCTTCTCACGGCCGGAAGGATGTAATACCAAGGGGTTTTTGCCGTTTTTCATCTGCTTTGTGCGTGTGACCAACTGTTTGGTTGTGTTGTGTGTAGTACCATAAGTATGAGTGAGCAGACGAGGGGAAGGGAAATATCAAGATTTAGAGGCAGAGCTCCAGTTGCACAGTCCAATGAACGACTTCGTTCTCCACCACCAGCCCAGAGAAACCCCACGGTTTTTCTCGAAGATGGAGGAGAGGGACCGACGGATTTAATCACTGAGCACACCACCACAAAGAGTTCTCGCTCTAGAGAAAGGGGTACCAACCATACCCAGTCCCTAGAGCCAGCTCACATACAAGGAATGGTGGCGCCTCTGGTGAGCCCTCTTTGAGCAAGGATGAAGAGATGGGAGCCCCTACAGATAAAGATCCCAATTCCACTAAGGAGAAATTGAAGGAAACAGCGGCATCTCAAGGAGAACAGACCACAGACGTGCCAATGGAGGAGCCCCGAATGAGCTATAGAGAGAAGTTGGCTGTAGGCTCCAATGCTTTCCAAGTTGAGGAGCAATGGGAGGAGGATGAAGCGGAATTTGAAGATGGAGACATCGTGGTTTATGAGGAGCCTGGTGGAACAGTGGTGGAGCTATCTGAGGCGTTCAAGTCTAGATTAGAAAGGCCATGGAGGCTGGCAGTGGTGGTAAAATTGCTTGGAAGATCGATTGGGTACCGGGTCCTAATTATAAGATTGAAAGCATGTGGAATCCAACCGGACCGTACAAGATTGTGGATTTGGCTCAAGAAGGAGTTGGATTTCCAATGTGTATTATTTTGGGGACCCTGGATGATTTTCAACCACGTGCTCTTTGTACATCCATGGACGCCTGAGTTTAGAGCTTCGAAGGGCACCATCGACATAGCTGTTGTCTGGGTACAGTTCCCTGACATTCCCCCAAACTGGTATCATGCCAGATTGTTAAAGACATTGGGCGATTTGGTTGGAAGAACAATGAAAGTGGACATCCACACCTCCACTTCTTCCCGAGGCAAATTTGCCAAGGTAGCTGTGGCTGTGGATTTGACCAAACCAGTGAAGGGGAGAATTAAGCTTGAGGGGGAGATTATCCGGGTTACCTATGAAGGCTTACCATATGTCTGTTTTGTTTGTGGCAAGGTGGCTCACGGACAGAACTCATGCCTGACAAATAGACATCCTAGGAGCACAGCAGACACGGGGGCTATCTCTGGTACAAACCAGGCGTCATCCAGCTCTGCCAGGTTGGAGCCTGTGGTGGCACTAGAAATTAAGGATGACAGGGAATGGGGCAAATGGACGACGGTGACGACAAGAGCGTATAGGAATGTTCGGAGGGGCAGTGAAGGGGTGGGCAATCCTGCCACACCGGGACCCACACAAAGAATGGGGGAAATTTTGGGATTTTGGCGGGCGATCTAGACTATTCAAGCATGAATGAAGAGGAAAGGAGTGGGAACAACACGGATAGAAACCCTAGTAGGCCTAACCTAAACCAAAGTAGAGACCCTACAGTCAGATAGGCTGAGGCTTACTCTAAGCCCAAAGTTGCGGGACCATGCACCCCACTCAAAAACATTTCCAACCAAGTATCCATCAAGACCCAATCTAGACCAAACACCGAGCCCACATCAACGACCTATCCAGTAGCAATCCCTAAAGACCTAACAAACAAGACCCAAACCCGAAAGACCAACCACAAACAAAACACCTCTTTAAACCAAACGGTTGTATCCTTATCGGAATCAGACCACCAACTGGTGGTGGTTCCAGCAAACTCAAATTAAACACCAAACCATACACACTCCACCCCTAACCAGAACCTCTGCAATACCTCCAACCCGAAACACACATTCAACCTCCACCACCCATATGTGCTATCCCTAGAGTCCTCTTTAAACAGGCCTCCTAACCCAAACACAAAGAGACCAACTCGGCTGCTGGAGGAAAGCATGGAGGAACACCCTCCAGAAGGTACAGATGTGCTAATGTAGGAGCTGGAGAATGAGAAGAAGAGGAGCAAGCTTAATGCCGTGGGTACTGAGACCACTGAGGCAGGCGCCTCCAACCCGATTTGTCTGTGATACCCAGTTGGTAGGTATCCCCAACAATCCAAATTTATCCATGATTACAGTTCTTGCATGGAACTGCCAGGGAGTAGCTAAAAGAAAATTTCGTCGTGCATGTAGTGATTTATATGCTGAGCACAGAGTAGATAAGTTTGTGGTTATTGAACCTAGAATTAGTGGAGTTAAAGCTTTGAGAAAAGTTCGGGCGTTGGGATTCCCTAATTCACACAGGGTGGATATTAGAGGGTCCGCTGGAGGGATTTGGGTATTATAGAATCATGAGAAGATTGAAGTTAGCATTGAGGCCAGCCACACACAATTCATCCACTTGCGTGGTGTGGTAGAGGGCCAACCAATTTATATCACTGCTGTTTACGGGGCTCCCCAAGAAAAGTGGAGACGGTTTCTATGACAGAATATTGTCTCATTGGCAAATTCGGTGAAGGGCCCTTGGTTTTTAATTAATTATTTTAATGCCATTCTTACCGGCTTGGAAAGGAAGGACAGTTTGGGCAGGAACGGGTCAGCTAATAGAGCCTTCATGGATTGCATGTTCTGCACAAGACTGCATAATTTGGGTTTTGTTGGGCCCAAGTTCACGTGGAAGAGTGGGAGTAAACATGCTAGGCTTGATAGGGTCATCTGCAACATGAATGGACTCATTAGGTTCCCAGAGGCGACAGTCAGAAAGTTAACCAGGATATCCCCGGCAACGGCGCCAAAAACTTGATAGCTTCCCGCAAGTATACGGGGTTGTTGTAGTACCAAGGTCGTCTCATAGGGATCTTTGCTAAGTACTATCTAACCGAGCAATTTATGATTATCTAGAAAAAATAAATAATGCTGAGGGATTGATGTTTGAAACGAAAACTAAAGCGATTAATAACGAGATTAAGCTCAATAATATAAAGTATCTAGGACTTTGGGGAATTCCTTGCCAATATTTCCATACAATTAAGCTACGCATAAGCAGGCCATGTACTGTCACCACATAGCTAGTCTATGTAGAATCTATGAATTAAATTCTGAAATTAAACTTCTTTAAAAGAAACGGAAAATCTAAACTAGATCGATAGCCTACTCTCATAGCGCCGTAAAATCACTTCCTAGTTTACGTCCACTATCCATTTGGTAGTGATGATATAAACTAAGAGCATTAAGAAATTTCCCTACTAAATCCCCAATAAAAAGCACGCCTCCCTCGAGGTCGGTTTTTTATAGCCCGGTTTATGTTTTTCTATAGGTAAACGACATTGTCACTTAACGTTTGCCTATTATGAATTTATGCTAATTGGTGATCAAGCAACTAACATAGTGAAGATTCATAAACCGAATTAAAGAAGAATAAAATCAGAAATTAAAACTTTATTTAAATAAGCATGAAAACATTAACAAGTTCATCCCCTAATCCTAGACAAGAAGTTTAGCAAGGCATAAAGGAAATAACAAACACTTGAAAATGATTCATCATATTGAATTCAAGGTAGAAAATAAATTACAAGAATTAATAAACCAACCTTGAACAAAGTAGAAGAGAACTTCCAAAGCTAAATTCTTTCCAAAGTGCCAAAGCTACAATTCTAATGGCTACAAGATGCCAAAAGCTGAAAATAAAATACTAAGCTAACTATACTACTTGTGTTTTGTTTTCTGCCGAATGCCTGATGTCGAACTTGGTGATGCCTGTCTTCTTGTGAGCAGCCTTTTATAGTGCCAAAAGATGGAGGGAAGGGGCTGAAAAAATGGGTGGAAGTGGCGCCAAATTTGGAGGGGAGGACCACTTCCTTTGCGCTAAAAATGGGTGCTCATTTGCCACCTTTCACAACCAACTCCAAGCTGTAGGTAAGTGGTTCCTTGACTCATGTGTGTGCTGCCAAGTGTCCATTGACCAAGCTACCCTCCAATCTTCATTCCAAAAATAGCCAAGCATGTGCCAAAAATGTGGTCCACGTGTGAGGGCTGCCACCAGCTTTGCTCTTTGCCAAAAATAGAACTAAGTAGTGCATGGTGTGAGTAAGTGGCGCACGGTGCTCCGAGGAAGCCTCCAAGGATGTTGGCTTGCATGTGCACATGGGGTTGACTAAGCCTTAGCTCCTTCCTTTATGCAGATACAGCCACAAGCAAAAGACCAAGTCACCCTCCAAAGATGCTTCCAAAGGTGGTCCATGCATCTGCCCATGGGAGGACCACAACATGACAAGATTGACAACCCCACTCATTTTCTTTTGTTATTTTCAACTTTAGTCTTCCAAAATTTGCCCAGCAACATCATGGATTAATTTGAGGAGACTTAGAGGAAAAATCTGGGCACTCCCTTCCATCATGCCACATGCCACTAGTGCTGCATGGGCAGCCCGTGCTGGAACAGGCTGCATGGGCTGGCTGTGCAGAAAATGTGCTCCTAGCCCATTTTTTCGTCTTTTAGTCCCTATTTTTGCACAAAGTAACCAAGACACTAGGAAAAAGGTGTTTATTGAAAAAGAGGGTAAAATACAAGAAAATAACATGAAAAACCAAAATAATTTGTATTTTGCAGGTTTAAAAATCGTAAAAAGTAGGTCGAAAATGAGTGTAAAATACACACTCATCAGAACACAATCAAAGAACTCAAAGACGGTGATGGTAGATGGCAAACAAACCTGCAAATTTTGAGACAGAATGCAACTTGCGTATTTTAAGCAGCTTTTTCAGGAGGATGCAGAGGCTGGAATTAGCTGCCTACCCACGGGCCAATTTCCATTTATCCCCCCAGAGCATTGGATCTGGGCAGCAGAGCCCATTAATGAGAAAGAGGTGAAGGATAGTGTCTTTCAAATAGGACCCTTGAAAGCTCCCGGGCCCGATGAGCTAAACCCAATTTTTTATCAGTCTCAATGGAACAAGATTGCGGCGAGTTGTGTGAATTTTGTGAAGGAAATAGTGGAGAATGGCCAGTGGGATAATAGCATAAACCAAACTCTCATCTGCTTGATCTCCAAGATTGCAAAGCCAGTGAATATAATACAATTTCGGCCAATAGGCCTATATAATGTCAGTTACAAGCTTATTTCCAAAATCATAATGAACAGAATTAAACCGTACCTGGTGGTACCATCCCAATCCGGTTTCATACCAGGAAGACAAATTGTAGACAATATAGTCATAGTCCAAGAAGTGGTGCATAGTATGCGAAGAAAGTAGGGGGAGAGTGGACTGATGGCCATTAAAGTAGATCGTGAAAAGGCGTTTGATAGGCTTAGATGGTCCTTTATTGTTTATTGCGGAGACTTTGGAGGATGCTGCTGTTAGTAATATGCCCAAAAGCCAATCATGGATGTTTATTTATAGTCATGTACATACACTTTAAGGTTATTCCAATAAGTATCGTTTATGAGATAAACACTTGCACATACTTATAACCCTAGAATATTTCATATTCTTAAATGTCCCTACTCGATTATTATTACGGATGGGTTATAATAATAAATTGAGACTAGCGTATGTTGAGAATTGCATATGTGATATGAATTCTACATACGGGTACAAGTTGGAGAACTTGTGGACTGGACTGACCCACATAAGAACACTACATGGAACGTTATATGTATGTCATTAGTGTTTCTTATAGATGTGATTGTCCTCCGACCTGAGATCGTCAAGGTATCCAACATATGAATCATGTACTTTGATATTATTCCTAGTCACCCGTAACTGGGTGGACATAAGGGTAATCATTGGGTATATGCCGAGTATGTAGTGGGTTTTGATTGATCAAGAGGGGATTCGTCCAACCCATATAACGGGTATATTATCGGATGGTTTCTTGATAGAGTTGAACTGTAAATGCACGGCCGTGCTCGGATTATGATATGTTGATATCATTGGTATCCGTTTTACACAGTTAACTCGAGGATCAAGAAACCGAGATTAAACATATACGAGATTGACATATTCCATGTCTCGGTTTAATCTTGATAATGGGACGAAGGGACGATGACATATTCCGAGGCATAGAGAATCAGTACTGATCTTGTCGTTCGGGTAGCAATGATGTGTTGCTAGACGCCGCTCTTTGCTTATAATTGTAAAATGAGATTTTACAATTATTGCCGGACGTTACAAGTGCCTACAGGGTCACACACATAGAACCGTTGATTCGAGCAGATGGTCGAACCGTGGTTGGACCATGGTTGGACCGGGTGTGGTTGGACCGTGGTTGGACCATGGTTGAACCAGGTCGTTTTGGGGTGGTTTGGTTCACTAAGCATCAGATTAGTGGAGCCATTATTGCAGCCTTGTGATGAATATTCCCACTAAGAGTTAGTGGAAACATGTTGGCCAAAGGTGTTGTCCACTTTGACATGCCTTTGTGAGTTGGCATGCACATGCTTTTGTCTAAGGCATTATTCTTCACACTTGGGTTGGTTAGAACGTTTTTGTGTCTGAAAAATTCAGAGGATTGAGCCTTGAGAAGTGTTCTTGAGAGCTTGAGAAAACACACACTTACCCCTTTCTTTGTGAAAGAAAAGGAACACCAAAACACCACAAACACAAGCCCCGGTTTTACTCTTGCTAGCACATCAGTCCGGGGAGCTCGTTCTTGGATTCGTGTGACGATTCCGGGAAGGTCACGGTTCGTGTGGATACCGTAGAGGAGCAGGTCTTCTTCTTGCTCTAACTGATTCGTTCCAGCCTTCGTCTTGGTCTAGATGATTCGTTCCAGCAGTTGGGTGAAAGACCTCAACCGAACAAGGTACGAAATTTTGTTATACGGTTTATATGCTTCACATGTGGTTCTTGGCTAAGTTTCCTTTGCTTCCGCTGCATCTTTTGCTTGTATATGATTGTCATATAGCCTAGGGAAACTTACAGTGGTAGCGGAGCCTTCTTGTGAAGCTCTAAACCGTGTAAATGATTCATATGTGATATGATCATCTAAGCATGTGTAGGAATCATTTTGTGTATGTGATATGCCAAATGATTTTGAACATGATGTCTTGGTGTTTTGGCAATTGATATGCTGCTTTTGATTTGGTATATATGTGTGTTTTGCCATTCAAATATATTCATATGCTTGATATGTCTTAGTGAATATGCATGATATGTTCTATGTGATAAAGCATGATCATGTCATATTGTCTTCAATTGTATGTATGTGATACATATGTTGTTGAGGTTGATTTGTCAAAAGTGTTTTGACAACAAGAGGTTGATTGATATGAGATATCAATCAAGATTATTATGGCAGTAGGTCGAAGGGTTCGACTAAGAAAAACCGAGTGTCGGTTTGCGTTTGCAACGATTGTCGTTCATGAGCTGCAAGGCCAGGACATCGATGTTCATCAGATGGACATCGATGTCCACATGATATTTGCCTTGGCCGAGACCACTGGACATCGATGTTCATCTCATGAACATCGATGTTCTGTGTAGTCTGGCCTTGGCAGAGAACATTGAACATCGATGTTCATGAGATGAACATCGATGTCCTATGTAGGTTGGCCTTGGCAGATTCACATGAACATCGATGTTCAAGGGTTGAACATCGATGTCCAAGCCTTGTGAGATTTGTTTGAGATTCCAGAGACCAAATAACATCGATGTTCACCTTAGGACATCGATGTCCTTGTGTTTGAGAGTCTCAAACATCGATGTTTAGAGGTTAGACATCGATGTTAAAATGCTACTGCCAAGTTTTTGGACCTTCGGAACTTGCCAACATCGATGTCCAAGAGTTGAACATCGATGTTCATGAGTTCCAGAGGCCAATGAACCTTTAGAACTTGCCAACATCGATGTCCAAGAGTTGAACATCGATGTTCTTGAGCTCTGCCAAATAGTTTGGACTTCCAGAGCCTCAAGGACATCGATGTTCATGGCAGGACATCGATGTCCTAGAATACCCACATCGATGTTGTTGAGACCAGTAACTTCAACAGCGAATTAAGGGTAGATGGAAGCCTAACTGGTGTCTGGCCTGAACCAGAAAGTTGTAGCTCTACTTCTTAGCTTTCCAGGGACACCAAGTTTGCACAAATCCGAGCTCTATAGCTCCGGATATGGCCGAAATACTAAGTGCTGCCAATTGTTGGCGAGAATCAGATTCTCATAGACATCGATGTTCATTTATGGACATCGATGTTCACTTGCATTTTTGTTTTCCAAATTTGCTTAACATCAATGTATGATTTATCAAGAATAAGCATGAGATGTATGTACATATATTGATGAAATATTAAGTTCTTAGTTGCCTTCCATGATGAGCACTAATCATTGCTTAGATCAACACTAGGTAGGTTTTGCCCTAGCAAGGTGCCTATGTTTATCCTAGCAAGGTTCGAGAGGATAATTGTAATATCCCGATTGCTTGTTGTGGGTTTGGACTTAACTAGGTTACCTTAATAGGATTAAGAACCTAGAGGCAAGGGTTGAGCAATGTCTATAAGATAGACTTGGACAAGGTGTTGTTCACTCAACTATCCAAGAGTTACATAGAGATGTAATTGACAAGAGTTGTCTACCTAAATAGCTATGATGTAGGTGATCAGCCCTAGCTGACTTATGTTGTAGTGAAATATGGATCTTGGCCTACTTATATAATTGTCTTGATTTATATAGTAGGAGTACATTTAATAGAATTCCTTATTAAATGTTTTGTATGCATAACTATTATTTGTGTGAGTTGATCTTGTTGTAGAATTACCATAGCACAAAACACTAGCACCTATTATTGTGATCGGTCCTTGAGAAGGACAAGCTGAATAGGAATAGTTTCTATAGTGGCATCACATTTTAAGTATAGTCTTCAAACAAAAAAAATTTGTATGTCCTTGAAGGGCCTGTTCTTAATGAATTGGCGCCTAAATGCTTCTAGGGCAGAAGTAGATGCTTATGAGTAGCATGTTGATGATGCATTGGATGTTACATGCCTTATGGTAATTTCCATGGACTCTGAGCTTCTGAAGCAAGATGAGAACATGTGGGCGTTCGATATGATCGAACATCAGAAATTGCTCTGAGGAAAGCAAGTAAGGCATGGGAGGTACGAGACCTCTAAGGCATTGTTCCAATGCAAGATGGCTGAGTTATCACCCGTTAGACCTCATGTGCTCAAGATGATTAGATACATTGAGAGCCTTAGGGATCTTGGTTTCCTTTGAAAAGGAAAGGGTAAAGCAAAGTTAGAGAAGAAGAAGTAATGTACCAAAAGGTTTGGTGCTTGTGCATCTTCTTATTCTGATGTGCTGAAACCCAAGGGTGGTGTTGCAAAGAAGGAAATTGTTTCTGTTGCAACAAACCAGTCCATTAGAAACGCAACTGCCCTATTTACCTTGAAGAGGTAAAGAAGCAGAAGGGAATTGAGACTTCCGCTTCAGGTATTTTGTTATAGAGGCTAATATCTCTACCTCTGCATCGTGGGTATAAGATACCGGATGTGGTTCTCACATTTGAAGAAATGTGAAGGAACAAAGAAAGAGTGAGAGATTGGCTAAGGATGAGATAAACCTACGCTTCGGAATTGGAGCAAGAGTTGTTACATTAGCCGTAGGGACTTTCTATCTATCGTTACCGAATGGTTTGGTTTTAGAACTGGACAATTGTTATTATGTGCCTACCATAAGCAGGAATTTGATTTCTGTGTCTTGTATGGACAAGAAAATTTTTTTCATTGTTAATAAAGAACAATTGTTGTTCTATTTATTTCAATGAAATTGATTATGATGGTGCATTTTAAACGATGGTTTGTATGTTCTAAACCTAGTGACGCCTATCTATAACATTAATACGAAGAAGGTTAGATTACATGATTCTAGTGGAACCTATCTCTGGCATAGTCGTTTGGCCCATATAAACGAGACTCGTATTCCTAAACTCCATAAAGTTGGATTTTTAGACTCATTTGATTTTGAATCATATGAGACATATGAGTCATATTTGTTAGGCAAAATGACTAAGGCTTCCTTTACGGGTAAAGGTGAAGAGCCTAGGACTTGCTAGGTCTAATACATATTGATGTATGCGGACCTATGTCTACACAGGCTAGAGGTGGTTTTCAATACTTCATTACATTTACTGATGACTTTAGTAGGTACGGCTATGTGGATCTAATGAGACACAAGTCAGAATCCTTTGAAAAGTTCAAAGAATTCAAGAATGAAGTACAGAATCGACTCGGAAAGGTATTAAGATACTTCGATCAAACCGAGGCGGTGAATACTTAGACCGAGAGCTTCTTGATCATCTAAAGGGTTGCGGTATAGTATCACAACTCACTCCACCGGATACGCCTCCATGAAATGTTGTATCCGAAAGGAGGAACGGAACCTTGTTGGACTTGGTTCATTCTATGATGAGTCAAGCTAACCTTTCTTCTTCCTTTTGGGGACATGTATTATTGAGTGCTGTATTTACACTTAACCGTGTTCCATCTATATCGGTCAAAAGGCACCATATGAGATATGGACTGGGAAGCGTCTTAACTTGTCTTTTATGAGGGTTTAGGGTTGTCATGCTTACGTGAGACGTGAAGCATCGGATAAACTCGACCCTAAATCCGACAAGTGCCTTTTGAATGATACCTTAAAGGTATTATTTCTATAATCCCATAGAGCACAAAGTGTTTGTGGCTCAGACTGCTGTTTTTCTAGAAAGAGTGTTTATTTCTAGAAAAATCAGTGGGAGAATAATAGAACTCGAAGAAGTTCGAGATAAAGAGGCTGAGATGGAACAAAGGACAGGATCCGCAAGTTGTTGTGGATGAGAATCCTGTACCTAAAACATATGGACCGCGTAGGTCGGATAGGACTCGGTATGAGCTTGAGAAATATGGATTTCTCATAACTCATATTGGAGATGTGATGCTCATAAGTCAAGATGAGCTCACTTCCTATCAGCTGTTCATTACGGGTCTAGACTCCAAGAAGTGGCTAGAAGCCATGAATTCGAAAATGGAATCCATGTATGAGAACAAGGTATGGACCTTGGTTGATCCACCTGAAAGGGTAAAACCTGTAGGGTGCGAATGTGTCTTTGTGAAAGATTGACATGGATGGTAATGTGATTACCTTTTTAAAGGCGATTGGTTGTGAAAGGTTACAAGCTAGTTCATGGTATTGACTATGATGAAACCTTCACACCAGTCGCCATAGTTAAATCTATCCGAATTCTATTGGCTATAGCTGGATGCCATGACTATGAGATATGGTATGCAAGTTGCAAATGTCCATTTGTGGACTAAAGCAAGCTTCTAGGAGTTGGAATCTTCGTTTTAATGAAGTAATCAAAGAGTTTGGTTTCATTAA
>JAKUCV010002026.1:25836-51251 GCA_028386065.3 Turnera subulata | reverse complement strand
CGTCTTGGGAAGTGACCCCATCCTTTCAAGCGTGAGGGAGATGCCCATTGTTGGTGGCAGTGGTGTTTTCAGGTTTTCTCGTGGCTATGCCCTGGCAAGAACTTATAGTTTCGATCTAGTATCCCTTAATGCTATTGTGGGTTATGATGTGTTTGTTCTCCATTATTAACTTCTCCGTTTAGTTTCCAGCCAAAAAAAATGTCCATCCAGCAGCTATGTGGTACCAACGTACTTAATTAATGTCTTGATCCAATAATATGTTTCTATTTTATTTTTGATGCTATATATAAAATAAAATGTTTGTATCAAGTATGATGTTGATCTAAGTGGTAAACGACTTGGTTTCGTTTAAACGACTCATCTACTAAGGTGAGCGACCTTGAATCCATATTAGTCGGGACTCGGGATACGGGATGGGAAACCATAACAAAATAAAATAATTGTCATGTGGTGCTAGTGTAATATGCCCAAAAGCCAATCATTGGATGATTGTATATAGTCATGTATATTGATTAAAGGTTTTATTCCAATAAATATGTTTATGTGATAAACGCTTGCATATATTTATAACCCTAGAATATCTCATATTCTTAAAATGTCCCTAGTCGATTATTATTATGGATGGGTTGTAATAATAAATTAAGACTAGCGTATGTTGAGAATTATATGAGATATGAATTCTACATACGGGTACAAGTTAGAGAACTTGTGGTCTGGACTGACCCAACATAAGAACACTACATGGAACGTTATATGATTATCATTAGTGGTTCTTATATGTATTGTCCTTAGACCTGAGATCATCATGGTTTCCAACATGTGAGTCATATACTTTGATATTACTCTTGGCTATTCGTAACTGAGTAGACCTTAGTGTAATCATTAGGTATATGATATAATGTGTAGTGGGTTTTGTATGATCAAGATGGGATTCGTCCAACCCTTATAACGGGTATATTATCAGATGGGCCTCTTGATAGAGTTGAACTGTAAATGCATGGCCATGCTCGGATTATGTGATATAGTGATATCATTAGTATCCGTTTTACACAGTTAACTCGGGGATCAAGAAACTTAGATTAAACATATACGAGATTGACTTATTCCAAGTCTCGTGTTTAATCTTGATAATGTGACGAAAGGATAATGACATGTTTCCGAGGCATAATGAATCAGTACTGATCTTGTCATTTGGGTAGCAATGATGTGTTGCTAGACGCCGCTCATTGTTTATAATTGTAAATGAGTTTACAATTATTGTCAAACGTTACAAGTGCCTAAGGGGTCACACACTTAGTGATAGCTTCCCGCAAGTATACGGGGTTGTTGTAGTACCAAGGTCGTCTCACAAGGATCTTTGTTAAGTACTATTCAACTAAGCAACTTATGATCATCTAGAGAAATAAATAATGTTGAGGATTGATGTTTGAATCGGAAAATTAAAGCAAATAAAAAAAATGATTAAAATTCAATAATATTAAACATCTAGGACTTCGGGGAATTCCTTGCCAACATTTCCATGCAATTAAGCTACGCATAAGCAGGCCATGTACTGTCACCACATAGCTAGCCTATGTAGAATCTATGAATTAAATTTTGAAATTAAACTCTCTTAAAAGAAAAGGTAAATCTAAGCTAGATCGATAACCTACTCTCGTAGTGCCGTAAAATCCCTTCCTAGTTTACGTCCACTATCCATTTGCCAGTGATGAAATAAACTAAGAGCATTAAGAAATTTACCTACTTAATCTCCAATAAAAAGCACGCCTCTCTCGAGGTCGGTTTTTAAAGCCCGGTTAATGTTTTTCTATAAGCAAACGACGTTGTCACTTAACGTTTCCCTATTATAAATTTATGCTAAACGATGGCCAGTCAATTAACATAGTGAAGATTCATTACCGGATTAAAAGAGAATAAATTCAGAGAATAAAACTTTAATTAAATAAGCATGGAAGCATTAACAAGTTCATCCCCTAATCCTAGACAAGAAAATTAGCTAGACATAACAATTAGAAAGAAGACAAAAATAAAATGGAAATACATTAAGAGAGGAGTAAGGGAAGAAGACGAATTACAAATGATGACGAATATGGCTCCTCTTCAATAATGTAGTCTCCATGTACATAAGCCTTTTACAAATCTAATTGCAAAGAGAAAAGCTAACTACCTAGTATTCTATTTTGACTTTTTGCAGGAAGTGTGTGATGCCTTGTACTATGAAAGGACCATCCTTTTATAGGAGAAAAAGACAAGGAATTTGGTACCAAAGGGCAGCAAATGGCGCCAAAATTGGTGGCCAAAACCACCCACTTTGCGCCAAAAATAGATAACCAACTCCTCCCACATTTTAGTTGACCACTACCAGCCAAGGAATGGGTCTCCAACTGAACCCTTCCTCCATGTTTTCAGCTCCAAAGTGACCAGCAAGACTTGGTCTTGCTTCTTGGATTTAAGTGCATATGTGTCACGGGGTCATTACCCTCTCCCCAAAAGGTCAACCTAGTGGGGTTGTGCAGCACCCCTGTATATATGGCCCAAGACCTTCCCCTTCCTTTCCGATGTGGGATTCCGTCACATTCTCCCCCACCGAATCCGACGACGCCCTCGTCGTCGACCGGGCACCCTGCCTACTCCGTCCCCACGGAGCGCTTGGCGTGACATCGGAGTTGGGTCGGGTCGGCTCCGCTACCACTTGTCACGAGGTCATTACCCTCTCCCCAAAAGGTCAACCTAGTGGGGTGTGCAGCACCCCTGTATATATGGCCCAAGACCTTCCCCTTCCTTTCCGATGTGGGATTCCGTCACAATATGTGTCCTATTTGGATGGTGGATAGTACATGTTGGACTTCTTTGAATCCTCCAAGACTTCATCAAATTTAGCAAGTCGACCTCCCATGTGACTTAGACATATTTTAAGATAAATTCTGGAAAGTTTGAGACAAGTTCTTGGTGCAACATTCTGGGCTTGCCACGTGGCCATGGGCTGCCTGTGCTGAAACGGGCTGCATGGGCTGCTCATGCGAGAACTGCGCAATTGGCCTAAAATTCGACCTTTAGTCCTCATTTCTGCACAAAAATCTTTAGACACTAGGAAAAGAGATTTATTAAGATAAAGAAAAGAAAATGAAAGAAAATAAAATAAATAAATAAAATAAATAATATTTGCAAGTCAAAAACACGTAAAATGGATCCGAAAATGAGTGTAAAATGCACACTCATCACTTAGAACTGTTGATTCGAGCTGGTGGTTAAACCATGGTTGGACCATGATTCGACCAGGTATTTGAGCTAGTGATAAGACCATGGTGGGACCATGGTTGGACCGGGTCATTTTGGGTTGACTAGAATTATTGAACCAGAATTAATGCCATATGATGTGTAATTCCAATAATGCTTAGTGGAGCATTAAGGCATAGTGGAGACATGATTAGACTTAAAGGATAATCATGATGGCTAATGTATGATGATGTTGGCCATCGTCTCATTAATCTATGCATTAATTGTGTGTATAAATAGAGGTTGATAATCAGATTATCAACACACAAGAGAGTAGACACACAATTCAGATTACACACTTCATTCTTTGAGAAAGAAAGAAACACACCAAATACTAGTTTCTAGCTCTCGGAATTTCTGCAGCTAGCACTGCGGTTCGGGAGTGCTCGGGTTAGTGATCGTGAGACGGTTGCTAGCTAGTTATCGACGGTTCGTGTGGATACCGTAGAGGAGTCGGATTTATGTCCGGTTCTAGCTGATTCGACTCAACAGTTGAGTGAAAGAACTCGACCAATCCAGGTACGATTTTTTTTATTCGGTTTACTCTGTTTCACATAGATCCTTCATGAGTTCCGGGTCTTTCCGCTACATTTTGTTTATCAAGTTTGCATGCCCGGATACTTACATGTGGTTGAATCAAATGAGAAGTTAACTAAAGTTTGAAACAATAAAGGAAAAACAAACACAGTAACTTACATAAATTAACTTATTTTGACAAAATTTTCATAATTTTCATGACAAAAGATTGGGAAAACTTTAAACCTTTTATAAATTAAAGCCTTGAGTGATAGTTTAGTATCTCTTAAACAATATTTAAGCCTAAGCCTAGATCTTGTTGGCTCACTATGTTAGCGGGCCAATTCCAAAAGCTCTACACGGATTTCACATATGCAAGTCTGCAGTTGAATATGATTCAACTGCTGTGATTGTGAACCCCGAAATGGGCCTATCTTCCTAGGTGTGCCATTGGTTTGGAAATTTTAGTCACTTCAAACAAAGGATATATATACCAAAACATGAACCAAAATATTTAAAGATAAACATGGAAGACATTTCTCTCGTCTTATTGAAAAACTCAAGTTAAGACAAAATGCATCTCTTGATATTTGGATGGTGGTTTGGAACAAAAGGAGCCATGGTACATTCAAAGATTTCCAATAAGAATTTTGTATATGTATTATCCACCACATCTTCCAATTGTTTTGTCCAAAAGCAAATTCTTCGGCCTGTTGCAGAAGTAGCCACTCCTTGGTGTAAGTATAAAAGTCACTCCCTTACCTAAAAAAACTCCAGGCAAGTGATTAAAAAATTATTCTTACTCCCTTTTTTAAAAAAAGTTTTTGTTAACCTTTGTGATATTTTAAATTTAAATTGTAAATAAGGAGTGATTGATAAATTTTAGGAGGGAGCGCCCTTCAGTTGTGGGTATACTCATTACGCTCTTTGGGCTTGAAACTTGTACAGATCCATCCATATCTTGTGTTTTTTAATTCAACAAAGAGAAATGCGTAAGGATTTGAATACGTAACCGTCTGGTTATAATGACTCCATTACCATGTCAAGTGACCATCTCAACAAAAAATTTAAGCTGATAGTTAAGGCCTTAGGACTGATTTTAGTCCTTATTACTTAACACTCGCTACCTAAATATGATTTGCAGGAGTCATGAATGGAGCTCTCAATAGATTATGCACGTTATCACCCTTCTACCTCCAAGGCCACCAAGCTATGAACTTGTTTACTTCAATGTGTCTACAATGTCCTTGCATAGACAGTCTTCTCTCACGATCCTAGCAAGACTGGGGTAGAGAAAGAGGGAATGCTACTTCTTTGGTGTTTTGTTAACAAATGTAAAACTAACACGAGCAGTTTCACGTTTGAAAGCTTCAAGCGTCATTCTAGTACCACCAAACTGGGTTGTGCATGGTTTATCACAGGCATGGCTAGCCATTTTTGGATTGACCTAAATCATTTTTACCTGATTTCTAGAGGCACCTCCTATACTCCCCAAATTACAAGGTGATTCTTTCACAGACCTCTGAATGCAAACAATAGCAGCCGCACAGTACCAACGTCCAACATAGGCTACTCTCTAGTGCCACATCTGACAGCCTTCAGCTCTACAATATCATATCAACATGAATATGATATTTCTCAGTGGTGCTTTATATGTTCTTGAGGAGCAAGTTTATACACTCCTCCACCCGTGGGAATAAAGTGTTTTTTCATCCTTGTATTAGACCTCAAAGTTGGAAGTCATCCCTTTATTAGATTTTGGCTTGTTTTCATCCCTCTATTTGTGAATTTTGTCTTATTTTCATCTTTGTGTTCGACTTTTTGGCCTATTTAGAGGGATGAAAACAAGCCAAAACCCATAGATAGAGGGATGAAAATAGACCAAAACCAATACAAGGATGACTTTCAACTTTATGGTCTAACACAAGGATGAAAAAAGGCTATAATCCCACCCGTGAGATGCTTGGCTCATTTTTCATTTTGTGTATTTATCCTATCTGTTTTCTAGATTTGCATCAAGCTCTATCCCATTTAGAAGGAATTTAGCAGTCATCTCATATGTGTGTATATCATGAATTATTTAGTACATAATGTTTTCCTTTTGGCCTAGCATTTAGTCTAAATTCATGCATTTCTATAATTTTTATAAATTAATTCTACAAGTAAAGCTTCTATTAATTAAATCTTCTTTCAGGTGCTAATTAGTGCTAATTTTCCTATTTCTCATTATATTGGAGTTATTTCTAGGATTCTGGAAATTTTGAAGGCATTTGCAAAAAGAATTCTATCGAAGAGTTCTCAACAGAGTAACACTGTTCGTCAGCAGAGCGACCCTGTGCACTCTGCAATGGAAGAAAATCTTGCGTCAATTAAGTTTAGGAGTATCAAACATGATATGTGATTTAAAGAAGATATTCTCATCAAGGAAAGAGGGCTACTGCACATCAACTAAAGAAAAATCTTGTTTTCTAGTGATTTGGTAAAACAAGCTATTTTCAAGGAATTAAAAAGCTAGGATTTTACACAAAATAAATAGGAAGAGAAAGGCAGCAGTAAGGCTATCTTTGGGAGGCACGCTAAATCAAAAGATAGGAGCAAGGATTTCGATAGAAGTTTTCTTGTTTTTCTCTTTTATTCAGTTTGTAATCATGGATGTTTTTCCCATCCTTTTCTTTTATTTTGCTATGAACTAAATCCTTCTTTTTTAGATCAAAAGGGATGTAACTACTCAAGTTTGTTATGGTTTAATTTATCCTAGATAGTTTCTATTTCTTATATTTCTGAATTGATTATTGTGAAGTTTATTCTTGCATTGAAGAAAAGGTCGTCTTTACTGTAATTCTTAGATAATAGGAGAAAGTACCGACAGGAAAATCCTATTGTTGGAATAACAATAATCAACCTTAACTAATTTGCTGAAAGGGAATCATGTTATTAAGGAACAAGTAATAACAAGGAAGCTTATTACTCTCAGAAGGAATCAGGTTGCAAAAGTAGTTAGGTTAATTCTCTAAGACAGAATTAGAATACCAAAAGCTAGTAATTCCATTGCAGGTTATTTATCCTTCGAGAAATTGAGTTTTAGTTCTGCAAATTCTGCGAACAGGGTCACTCTGTCGTAGGTCTGATTACATAAATTAAGGTATAACGGAATTTAGTAGTAGAGCCCGATTGGTCTAGATCCTTCATAATAAGAGTATGAAGAATCCCTGTCAATTACTATTTTCAACTACTCACCCCAATTCGATACTTTATATTATTATTTTGGGCCTAACAGATAGATTCTGTTGATTGATTATTTTTGCCTAGTCCTTGTGGATACGACTTTATATGCTACAGCAGTCTGTGCGCTTGAAGATTTGACACATTATCATCCTCTTGAGATCAAAATGAATTCAAACAACAAATTGCAATTCATTGTACCTTGACAACCTCAAAAACCAAATGGAAGCATAAAGAATCACTATCCATGATTGAATTGATGAGTATGCATATCGTGAGATCCACTCTACAGGCAATGCGGTGCGGCATGCAGCAATGGACCCTCCCATCCTCCCATCTTAGAAATTTTTTCCATATCATCTAAGAACAAGGAGTCCTTAAACTCAATACTCCTCTATTTGTCAATATAATTTTTTAAGGTATTTGTACATCTCTTAGGAAAAACATTAAATAGATTAAATCTCATTAAATTTTATTGCTGAAATTACCAACCTATCCTTAAAAAAATATTACATAAATCTAATCAGGTTGTTTTGGTTAACTAAATATGGATAAATATAAAAAAAATTAATTTAATACTCCTCACAACTCTAAAACATTTTATGTGTTGAGACAAAATAGAAAGACTAAAAGATTTATATCGAGAGACAGATGTAGCACCCAAGTAGGATGTATAGGTAGTGAAAATTAATTGAATCAATAATGCCATTCAAGGCTCCATCGGCAGTGACCATCTATTCTTCTTATTGGTTTCACGGACTCCCATACATCAGTCTTCTTCTTAGTATTGTTTCTTTTTCTCTTTGTTTCAAAATGATAAACTTTCAACAAATACATCGATTAGAGAGAAGAAAAAAAGAACAGTTGTTGAATTTTTTTTTTTATAAGAATGGTAGTCAAATACTGATAGTAGTAGAATTATTTATTGAGACCCCTAAAACTAATGCAACTTCTAGTGGTTGTTCTATATTTGAAACTTGGTGATTAAATTAAACCTGCTTTAAATAAAATGAAAATTTACATGTTTCCTATATTAGCTTATTGCACAAAGAAGAGAAGGATCGTCTAGTCTTCCTATGAAACTTTAGTATGACATTAAACTCTTTTCGCCTTTTCTCTTTACAGACTGTAGAAAGAGTTAATTGAGAATTCTCCTCCGGCACACAAACAAATGGAAAAGGTGTGACAATTGAGTAGGAAATAAGATTTCTACAAATCATACATCAGCAAATGAGAATGTAAAGAAAATAATCAAAACTATAAAAGTTGAAACTAATAGCAGCAAACAGTAGTCAACATATATACATACTTTTCACATTCGAATTAGCTTACGAGGTGGATCAAAATATAATTATTTTATAAGGAAAATTTTCAAATAATAATACTGTTCTTGATTGAAAAAGAAAAATAGTTGCAAAGCTATAGACACATACAGTTAATTTGATAGGCATCCAATAAATATCTTCACTGTAAAACAAACGTGTTGCCTGAAATCACCAAAATCAGACAAAGGTGTAATTCTTGACCTAGGAGGATGGTAGATGGTATGTCTGATTTTACCAATAAAAGAGGAATCTTAGTCTCTCTTTTATTTTATAAAGCTACCTATTGAGCTGCCAACAGATTGAAGTTTCTTCTTAAGCCTCTCCAATTTATGAGTGTAGCTGCGTTGGCAATAACGTGAGAGGCAGCAAAGGGGAAACATGGATTGTGGCATTTAATCCATGCTATTGCGTGAATTAAACTCAAATCCATGATTGTGGATACGTCGGCAGAGGAATTCTCAAAAACTCTTCGATTTCTTTCCAACCACAGTGCCCATAAAGTAGAAAAACCAATGGTAACCTAGGAGGAGCGACTGCAAAAATAGGGGGACAGAAAACACCATTGTACAAGCAGCTCTTCAATTGATTTCGGGGCAACCCAGCACACCCCCCACCACTTACAGATATCACTCCATGTTCTCCATGCGACCGTACAGGATAAGAGCAGGTGTTCTTTAGATTCAAGGTGGGTTTCACAGAGCGGGCACATTGAGTCAGCGAGGCTTAGTATCCCCCTATATCTGAGGGCATCCTTCGTTGCAATGTCGTTGTTGATGACTAGCCATAGCCAGCATTCCACTTTAAAAGGGGCTAGGTTCATCCAAGGGAACAGTTTACTTCTTCGTACATCAAGCTTCCTATAGGTATATTCTCTGCCAAGCTTCACGGAGTACTTGCCATCCTTATCATCAGTCCAAATACGACAGTCCGGTCTTAGCGGTTGTAGCGAAACTACCTCCACCTCAGATTTGAGGAGTTCAACTTCCATTAATTCCCAATCTCTCAAGGGCCTCCTCCATCCACTTAACCAGGACATCTGATCTCCTGAGATTTTTAGATTTTCTGCCACTAATGCTCTTTTGTGTTGAGACAATGAAAAAAGGCGGGGGTATGTGTCTTTAAGAGGACCAGTACCTATCCAGTCATCCCACCAAAATAGAGTGAGCTCTCCATTACCAACTTGTATCTTGGACCCCTCCATCAATGCAATCCGAGATTGGTTGCCTATAGAAGCGGATTGAACAATATTTCGCCAGGTGGTGGAAGCTTTTTGAATGTTGAAAGTCGGAGTGAGGTGAGATGATGGTACAAGGCATTTGTTTGTAATTAGAGTCTTCCAGTCATTCTCTTCCGCATTGGTAAAATTCCATATCCATTTAAATAGTAGGCATTGGTTCATGATGTAAATATCGATGATACCCATTCTGCCAAGTTGCTTAGGGATTGCAATCTTTTTCCAACCAACAAGGCACAGCTTCTTTTTCTCTTCGGTGCCCCCCATAGGAAGTTCCTCATATATTGGATAATCTTCTTAGCCACTGCGACCGGTAGCTGAAACATGGACATAAAATAGACCGGTAAACCGCTAAGGACAGCTTTTATGAGAGTCACCCTCCCTCCAATGGACAGATGTTTTCCTTTCCACGTTTTTAGCTTGTTAGCAAACTTGTCCAAAATAGGCTTCCATGCCGCTTTCTTTTTCATATTGGCTCCAAGCGGGTACCCAAGGTATTTCATAGGGAGGTGCTCAGCCCGAGAGTGTAACATCCCAGCAATGTTCTCCACCTCATCTTGTTTGAGACATAAACCCACAACACTACTTTTAAAGAAATTAATGCTTAGTCCGGAAAGGACTTCAAATACCCGCAGGCACCTCTTCAAATTAAGTAAGTGTTCTGGAGTGGGGGGAGAGAATATGATCGTGTCATCGGCGTATTGAAGCAGTGACACAGTGATGTTCTGGACTTCTACCCCTTTGATGAGGTCAGATTCACGAGCTCTCGATAAGATACTAGATAGTCCCTCTGCTGCTAAAGTGAAAAGGAAAGGTGACTGTGAGTCACCTTGCTTGAGGCCCCTCCCAGTAGAAAATTCTGTAGTAGGGCTGCCATTGGTTAACACAAAGACTTTAGAAGAAGAAATACATTCAAAAATCCAGCTCCTCCATTTTTCTTTGAAGCCCATAGCCTTCATGACTTGTAAGAGATAGTCCCAATCCACTGAATCGAAAGCCTTTTTTAAGTCAATTTTCCAAATAATTGCTTTCTTTTTGTGTTGTTTCAGATCCGTCACAATCTCATTGGCAAAAAAGGCTCCATCCATAATATTTCTCCTTTCAATAAAAGCCGTCTGCTGCTTTTCGATCAAAACAGCCATCACTTTTTTCAGCCTCAATGACAGGATTTTTGCGATGATCTTGTATAACCCATTGACTAAAGTGATTGGTCTATAGTCTTCAAGTGATTCGACCCCAGATTTTTTAGCAATGAGGATCATATACGCTGTATTTGCGCCCTTAGGTAGACATCCATTTACCTCGAAGTGTTTCAGCATATCGAACATGTCAGACTTTAATAAATTCCAGCATCTCTTGTAAAAGGAGAAATTGAAACCGTCGGGTCCGCAGCAACGTCCTGAACAAAATGGCATCAAAAGATTTGCCCCAATCTGGAGCTACATGTTCAAAGATAAACTTGTTTCTTGTAAGCCATATAGTCCAGATTGTGGTATAGAATATCACCATCCATATAGCGCGAGCTTGGGACGTACCAGCCAGCTCCATCCACTGCTCAAATAACTCTTCAAGGGATCCCGGCAAGCACCAGCACACCCCCCACCACTTACATAACATACTCCATAAGCACCATACAGGCCTGCAATACAAGAAGAGATGATCCCTGGATTCCATAGCTTCACCACACAAAGGACATTCGGCTTCCTCCCTACTAATGATGCCATTTCGAAAAAGCACTGACCTGACTGCTATTCCATGATTTAAGGCTAACCACACAAAGCATTCAGTCCTAAAGGGTGCACACCCAAGCCAAGCCCATGGCTTTTTAACTACTGGACGATCATTTTTAAAACAAACTTCATACCCCGACTTGACTGAATACACCCCTTTCGGACACTCAGTCCATCTCCATTTATCACACTTGTCAACCCTGAGCTGCACCTTGGCAATACAATTTTTGAACTGCACCATCACATCTTCCTCCCAACTATACATAGGCCGTCTCCAAGCAAGCTTCCATTCCCAGTTTCCATCTGCCAAAGACAATACATCCTTTATTACATCAACTTTATTACATGAAAGGGAGTAAAAATTTTTTAAGACACCCCTTTCATGCCAACAATCTGTCCATAACCTACATCTAGACCCATCCCCAGAGCCATCATCAGTTTATTATTTAGGCTCACCCTACTACTCTCAGATTCAGCCCCCGATTTAATAACATTCCTCCACAAGTTATATGCGATAACAGTATTAATGACATTTTTTAATTCCAATTCCATATGCAAATCAAGAATACAATAGGAGGACCAATACACAAGTATACAACTAAAAGACATCAAAAGTACAAAACATCAAATCTAGATCTAGACATTACAGATTTGCTAACATCATCATCTATGTATACAGTGGGGTGGTGCCTGTGGTGGCTGCGGCTCGCAACCATTCATACTCCACCAAATCAACTCCTCCCCGGTCTGCACCCACACATGCATATATATGGCACCACTTTTGGTATTTTATTTGAACATTTATGTATATCACTTTCTGTGTCGGCGACTCTAATTTATTACTACTAAAGAAGAAAAGAAGAGAGATAAAATTATTGAAGGCAAACTAGTCAAGAGCATGCAGCCACATTTTTTGAGAACGAAGAGCAGCCGCAATACCAAGTCAAAAATTTCGTAACATTGACCAAGTCCTATCGAACTGTCCTCCATTAAACCCCTATTAGGTGGTATTTGTTGTACCCAAAAAAGAAGCAATAAGAGAAGGGGAAAAGAAAAGGGGGTCTTCTGGCAGGTTATAAAAATTGGAGAACCAAAATAACCAAGCATAACCCGTTGCACCCTAGTCTCTAATTAATATATACTATTATCTACCTAGCTAAACCTAGTTTCAAATCTTATATCACTCTTAAGAAGTGATCATCAATCATGATGGCTAGATTCACTCCGCCATCCCCGTTCTCTTCCTTGTTCTGTTAATTGCGCTTGCCGCAGCAGAATCATACACAGAATCAGACGCGGGATCATCAGATGGTAACTTTTCAAGGAACTTGTCCCCAAAAAGCTTAGGCCTCAAAAGAGAGAAACTAACCCACCTCCACTTCTACTTCCACGACATCGTTACTGCCCAAAAGGACCAGAACAAATCTACAGCCAAAGTGGGTGGAGCTGCTGCAGCCAATGGCGGCAACTCATCCTGGTTAACTTTTGGAAACGTGGTGATGATGGATAATGCCTTAACAACCACTCCTGACTTCACCTCCAAGCTTGTGGGAAGAGCAGAAGGCATTTATGCCTCTGCATCACAAAGCGAAACAAGTTTGCTGATGGTCTTGAACTTCTTCTTCACTCAAGGAAAGTTTAATGGCAGCACACTTAGCGTCTTGGGACGTAACCCCATCCTTTCAAGCGTGAGGGAGATGCCCATTGTTGGTGGCACTGGTGTTTTCAGGTTTTCTCGTGGCTACGCGCTGGCTAGAACTTATAGTTTCGATCCATCTTCCTTTAATGCTGTTGTGGGTTATGATGTTTATGTTCTCCATTATTAACTTCTCCGTTTAGTTAAAATATCGATTATCTTCTTAAAAAACTTCTATCCGTTTAGTTTTCTATAGCCAAAAAAAGATGTAATGCCCATATAGCTCAGCTACGTCGTATCAACTAACTATATATGTCTTGTTCGGATTAAATGTTTGTCATGTGTGGCTGAATCAAATGAGAAGTGAATTTTTTTTTTTTTTCCAGCCGGAAGCATTGCCAGGGCTCCTTTCCTAGTTAAGAATATGGTTATGTAATTTTGGGGTAAATCTCAAAAAGTTGTACGTAGGGCCTATGTTAATTTCTCAGAAAGCAATGGCATTGACCAAAATCATCAATTATGAACTTTTTGATGGGGGGATGAATTTTGACCACACAAAACAGAAGATGGGCAATGAATGACCAAGACGATAAAATTCTTAGTTTGGCTTATTTATTTATGTAGAAAATTTTATCGTGTACATCAACTTTTAAAATATTTTTTCGAAAAAAAAACTTTTAAAATATTTTTTAAATTTTTTTAAAAAAATATTTTTAAATGTACCCAAAAAGCTTTTAAATATAATTCTAAAAAAATTAAATATTTTTACATATTTCCAAGCACAATTTTTCGGTTTTTCCTTGGTGGAACAAACTAAACGATAGGCAACCCAACTAGGATAGATGGCCCAATTAGCAACACCGTGAAATTCATTATTAGGTCACTATGCTAGAAGGGCCAATTCCAAAAGCTCTACACGGATTTCACCTATGCAAGTCTGCAGTTGAGTGTGGATCAATGGCTGTCAACCGTCCTCGCGATGGGCCTATAGGCGTAAGTGTGTCATTGCTTTTGAAATTTTAATCACTGCAAATGAAGGATTGTAACGGATACAATTACCAAAACTTGAACCAAAATATTTCAGGTTCTTCCCAATAAGTATGGAGCCTGAGAGACGCACTGTTAACATAAAAAAACACTGATATTATTAGTCTACGTACACACAATTGTGACATTCATCTACCAAAGGGTCCCAACTCCCAATTGTCCAACCCCACCCTTATCTAAAGGAAATTGTGATTTTAGGATCCTGTTATTTTCTGCTTTCACTTCTCTGATTATTCACCATCATACATTGCTTTAGGGGAGACCAAAAATACCATACCGATTGAACCGTACTCGTACCGACTCGGTCGGTACGAGTATCGGTTCGAAAATTTGGCCCAAAAGCACTTATAAGTACGGTATGTACCATACATGCTCTCACTTGGTATGATCTCGGTTTTCTTAAAATCGGTTCAGTCGGAAACCGACTAAAATTGAACAAATGGTTTAACCTCATACTACCTTTACCTAATTATCCTAATTGGCCAGTATAAAAGCTTCTCTACACACCTTGCGCAGCCAACACCAAAACCTAATTCACTCCACACACTCTCTCTTTCACTTAACTCTCTCAAGTCCCAACTCATCTCTTCCAAATGGATAATGAAATAAATCTCCTCCTCTATCTCCGTTGGTATATGTTCTTCTCCTTTTCTTTTCTAATTAACCACTTTCTTACAATTGATTTTCAACCCTTTTAAATCTGGTCCCCTCAGTCTCAATAATTCTAGATCCGGTCTTTTATAAAGGATTTATCTTAGACTTAGTGATGACTTTTTATACTTTTTCATTTCAGGTTGGAAGTTATAGAGAAGTAGATAATTCATAATAGCACTTCGTATGTTTTAGTTTTAGGCTTTTAGCCTTTCAGGCAAACAATTATAACTTATAAGCCTATATATATTATTCTCTGCTTTTATTTGATTTTGGTTTTGAAATTTTACATTATATTTTGTATATGCAACACAAATATCCATGATTGAATTTCATATGCATACAAGAAACAAGCAAAAAGCAATGGATTGTATGGTAAAGTGAACTTTGATTCTTTTATTTTTCAAGATTTATAAAACTTAAAAGTAGGTATTGGCACGGTACATTTCGTACCAAACCAACATCGATCTAAGTCGGTACGGCACAAATCGGTATATAAGAAAGTCGGTATGAGTTCGGGTCGCTATAGAGAGGTATTCGGAAATTTACTACCGATATGAAAGTCGACATGGTATATACCGTGCCGACCATTTGCTCTCCCCTACATTTTTTTTTGATGCTAATCGTGTGGTTTTATTGATGTATAGTAATATATACAAGACATAATGTAACGACCCGGGTAAAATTTTTGAGATTTTACCGAGTCGTTTTAACTCTTACGGCGGTAAATAAAATTTTATCGTTGTAATTCGAGAATTCTACCGCACCGAATTTTCCGAAGTTATCGGGAGTAACCGAACTTCGTTTCGAACGCCGAGGATATACGATGTTTCGGAGAATCCTCGTTAACCGAGCCTCGGAATTCGATTCCGAGGGTTACCTAGAACTTCCGAGAATTCTACACGGCTAATCGAGCTTCGGTTTCCAATTCCGAGACTTCCACGACGCTCAGAAGAATTAATCAGATTTTCCGAGCCTAAGTTGTATTTTCGGGGCCGGGATGAATTTCGGAAAGACGAAAATGCCCTTGTGGCGTAAACGGATCAAAGAATAAACGTGAGGGTATTTTGGTCTTTTTCCGAACCAATAATGCTGCCGACACCGAGTCGTAATTTTTCTCTCTCCCGGACGAACTCTTCCTCTCTCCCGTTTCTTTTTCTTTTCTAAATTTTTTTCTCTATTTCTTTTCCCTATCTTTTCCTATCTTTTCTTTTAATTTTTCTCTTTTCCCCTCTTATTTTCTTTTTCTCTTCCTTTTCCTTCCTTTTCATTACTTTCTTCTCCTCCTTTCTTTCTTCTATTCCGATTCCTCTCCACGCCGACCCTCCACCATCTTCTTCTTTATCTTATCTCCACTCCCTCCCCACCATCTTCTCCACTTTCTTTTCTTCCACCATCTTCTTCTTTTCTTTTCTTTAGATTATCTCCTCCATCTCCTCCTCCCTATAACTCCACGCTCAACCGAGCCCCTCTCTCCATCGCCCTCCTTCCTCTTCCATTTCTTCCCCACCTCTTCTCTCCCTTGCCCTCTGCTTCACCTCACCTCATCTCGCCGCTGCCACACCTCCCCGACGCCGTCAAACCCAGCCATGACCAGGCCGAGGTCGCCGGACCCGAGACCGCTTCCACCAATTCCTCTTCGCCTCTTCCTCCTCCTTCCTTCAATTCGCCGCGGCCAGCCCCACTCGGCACCTCCTCTGCCTGCAGCTAGACAAGCCGCCGCCCATCGCTCCAACGCCGCCGTTGTAGAGGACCGCCACCAGCCGATCCGGGCACGACACCACTGTGAAGGAGTAGAGCTTGCCGCCGGCGGAGCAACAAACCAGGACCCAGGAGGACGTGAACGCGACTGAACCGCCTCCGATCCGTCACCGCCGTCAGCCACCGCGTGGTTGTGTGGGTAAGACCCGGCCACGACCTCTGCCCCTTCCTTTCTCTTCCCTTCTTTTCTTGACCCGATTGTTGTGTGACTAAACTAATCGGGTTCTTGGGTGTTGTGTTTTGGCTGTGGCTTGGTGATTGATCAATTTGGCATGTGTTGACGTCGGTTCTTGGGTGTTGGCCGGAGACAGAAGGTGAAGGAGGATGGGCGATGGTAAGTTGTTGTGGTGTTGTTGGCGACATGGTGCGGTGGGCAGTGGAGATACTGCTCCTGGGAATGATATGTTGATCGTGGACTGTGTGTTGGTTGTCGTTTGGGTGTTGTTGGTGGTTGGAGTAAGCATGAACAGTAGCAGAGAAGTGAAGTTTCTGGACTACGTGAACAGTAACCGCCGGAATCCGGCGAGGTTCCGGTGACTCGGGAAATTTTCCGGCAAGCTCGGAACGAACCTTTGGGTAAAACCCGGACCTTGAACCCTCCCTGTGCATCGTTAAAGAACCCGAACAATCTTAACGAAACCGAACATTAAAACGACGATTAATTAAACGATTAATTAAGTTAATTAATAATAACCTAAGAATTATTTAAAGCAAAGCTTTATTTATTTAAAATGCTTTATTTATTTAATTATGCATTTACTTAATTTATGCTTCTATTTAATTATGACTTTTATCTATTTAATTTCTAAATTTTCTTAAATTATGCTTTAATTGAATTTATATTAAAGGCCCATGTCATTTATTTGTTTTAATTATGTTATTTATCTACTATAATTATGTCTTTTACTTATTTAATTTTCTAATTATGTTAATATTAGTTTCATCCTCCGTTGGGCTAAACGTTCGTGAAGGCCTACCGAGTCATTTCTTAATTTCTTTATTTATATCTAAATTGAATTCACATTATAAAGGATTAGATATAAATAAATATAGTTTTGCAACTATAAACTAAAATGATGATAATTTGTATTTTAGTTATTTACAGACTTTGTCTTTATAAATAAATATAAATATATACCTATGTACGATCGTATGTGATTACAAGGTATATATTTTACAATAATTACTTAAGCATATATATACGTGTAAATAAGTAATTAATAAATTAATTTACGGATTTAAAAATGATATTATACATATAAAATTTTGACGTATTTATTTATTTAATTACTATGTCGGAAATAATTATAGAAATAATAAAAAGAACTGATAAGCCGTCTAATAACTGTTAACCGGCACCATGCATAATCATCTTGCTTGTGCATTGTAAGTGATTCTGCTGTTATATTATAGGGATATCAAGACTTAACCAGATGTCAGCTTCCGAGGAGTATCAGGTGAGGTTGCATATACGTCATTCCACCCGTGATAGCCGGGATGGTTGGTCTTGGAACTACATAGGTTTCACTGCATCTTATGGTTATTGTTGTTGATAACTTTGTGATATTTGCTGATAATTATTGTGAGAGTAGATTTCCTTTGATATGTGCCGAATTACTTGTGTGCTTTGTTGTTATTGAACTGCTGAGATTTTCACTGTTGGATATTTGATTGCCGTGATTATTGCTGTTGAGATTTCCGACTGTAATATTGATTCTCTAAATGATGTGTTGTGATTGCTGTTGGACTATTGAACATGGAAAATTGATAATGGATATTAGAAATAGAAATTGGATAATTGGAAATTGTGTTGACGACTTTAATGTCACTTGGAAAGTAGTGGTCTGACTCGATGGGTAAAGACTGTTTCGCGGTGTCCTTGACCTGGGTTCTTGTGGAAGCATGTCTATGCTTGGGATGTCTATCCCGTTGATTTATTTGGGATGTCTATCCCTGGGTTACTATTTTGGGATGTCTATCCCTGGGTTACTATTTTGGGATGTCTATCCCTGGGTTCGTATTTTTGGGATGTCGATCCCTGGGCTCTCTTGATTTTGGTCTGGCACCTGAAATATGTTGATATCCAGGTCTGACCCCTAGCTTGTCCAGTGACAGGGCCCGGAAGATAAAATTGGTAATAGGAGTAATTAAGCATTCTTTTGGCCTTGGCTCAGCTTTGATTGAAATGTGTTTTTGCTTTGTTGGGCTGTGATGTGTTATGTTCTTATGCATGTTGTCGCATGATCGTACCTTAGAAGGTTGTCAGTATAGTCGGTTGACCGTGATTGGCATAGGTTGCTGGTTCGCGGGTGTTGTTGTTGTCGTTGGTCTTGTGTAGTCTATTGTTGCTGGCATCGGTTGCCAGTTGTCCTTTATTTATTGTCGGTTTCTTTTGATAATTGTCGAGTGAGTATCACTTGTCATCTTGATAGGATAATGAGATATGTTGGTTGTCGGCTGTGGTCGACGGTTGGTTGATTGATATTTCTAAGGGTATGTCGATACCCAGAGTTCGGGATTAATAAGAATTGTTGTTGTTGTGGCTACAAGTTGCTGTGGTGACTGCTGTACCGTGTTGTGTTGTGATTCTACCCGTGGACCGATTTGTGATATTGGTTGGGTATGGACCGTGCAGGTTGCCGGCTACCCGGTGAGCGAGGCTCACATGATTTGAGTTTGTTTTGGTATCGGGTTAGATGATCAACAAGCACAGTATCGGTATGTTACCATGCGATGAGGAGCTATTGTTGAGTATAGTCTGTCATGACTAGGGTATGTATTATATAGTCTGTTGAGACCGGGTCGGATACCCATTACATAGTCGAGATGAAGTGTCCTGGTCGGGCACTGGAGTATGGTACAGTCTGGTTTTTCCTTGGTGGAACAAACTAAACGATAGGCAACCCAACTAGGATAGATGGCCCAATTAGCAACACCGTGAAATTCATTATTAGGTCACTATGCTAGAAGGGCCAATTCCAAAAGCTCTACACGGATTTCACCTATGCAAGTCTGCAGTTGAGTGTGGATCAATGGCTGTCAACCGTCCTCGCGATGGGCCTATATGCGTAGGTGTGTCATTGCTTTTGAAATTTTAATCACTGCAAATGAAGGATTGTAACGGATACAATTACCAAAACTTGAACCAAAATATTTCAGGTTCTTCCCAATAAGTATGGAGCCTGAGAGACGCACTGTTAACATAAAAAAAACACTGATATTATTAGTCTACGTACACACAATTGTGACATTCATCTACCAAAGGGTCCCAACTCCCAATTGTCCAACCCCACCCTTATCTAAAGGAAATTGTGATTTTAGGATCCTGTTATTTTCTGCTTTCACTTCTCTGATTATTCACCATCATACATTGCTTTAGGGGAGACCAAAAATACCATACCGATTGAACCGTACTCGTACCGACTCGGTCGGTACGAGTATCGGTTCGAAAATTTGGCCCAAAAGCACTTATAAGTACGGTATGTACCATACATGCTCTCACTTGGTATGATCTCGGTTTTCTTAAAATCGGTTCAGTCGGAAACCGACTAAAATTGAACCAATGGTTTAACCTCATACTACCTTTACCTAATTATCCTAATTGGCCAGCATAAAAGCTTCTACAGACACCTTGCGCAGCCAACACCAAAACCTAATTCACTCCACACGCTCTCTCTTTCACTTAACTCTCTCAAGTCTCAACTCATCTCTTCCAAATGGATAATGAAATAAATCTCCTCCTCTATCTCCGTTGGTATATGTTCTTCTCCTTTTCTTTTCTAATTAACCACTTTCTTACAATTGATTTTCAACCCTTTTAAATCTGGTCCCCTCAGTCTCAATAATTCTAGATCCGGTCTTTTATAAAGGATTTATCTTAGACTTAGTGATGACTTTTTATACTTTTTCATTTCAGGTTGGAAGTTATAGAGAAGTAGATAATTCATAATAGCACTTCGTATGTTTTAGTTTTAGGCTTTTAGCCTTTCAGGCAAACAATTATAACTTATAAGCCTATATATATTATTCTCTGCTTTTATTTGATTTTGGTTTTGAAATTTTACATTATATTTTATATATGCAACACAAATATCCATGATTGAATTTCATATGCATACAAGAAACAAGCAAAAAGCAATGGATTGTATGGTAAAGTGAACTTTGATTCTTTTATTTTTCAAGATTTATAAAACTTAAAAGTAGGTATTGGCACGGTACATTTCGTACCAAACCAACATCGATCTAAGTCGGTACGGCACAAATCGGTATATAAGAAAGTCGGTATGAGTTCGGGTCGGTATAGAGAGGTATTCGGAAATTTACTACCGATATGAAAGTCGACATGGTATATACCGTGCCGACCACTTGCTCTCCCCTACATTTTTTTTTGATGCTAATCATGTGGTTTTATTGATGTATAGTAATATATACAAGACATAATAAGTGTATCAATGTAGAAAGAGAAAGTGTTGAAGATCTATTACACCAGTTTGTATATCACCGGAGAAATGAATGACCACTTGGCACCCAGAGTTCCAATCTTTCAAGGGAGTTGATGATGCCAACACCGCCCAAAGCTATATGGGAAAAGAGGAAACCGGAGTTTAAGCCACCAAAAAGTCCGGGCGATTACTTGATCAAACAGTAGGTCAGCGTGAAGTGGTTGTTGTGAAAAAACCAGAGCATTGCGTGAAAGCCAGATTGTCCAAAGACAAGAAAAGCCAAGTAAACACCATGCAGGTTGGGAGCTACGTGAACCAGCATGTGTTGGCCATTAGACGAACCAAGAAGCAACTGTATTTGGGACCACCCAAGTAGTTCCCCACCAGCAGCACACTCGTATCCATAGTGAATGAGATACAGGGCACAACAGGAAAAGATGATGTTCATCCTCAAGTGCCGCATCGCAAAAAGGGCAAAGAGAGTTTGTAGCCTGCAGGATTCCCCTGTGTAATAATGTTGCCTTTGTGGCAAGGCCCCTATTAAGAAGACGTCATAAGAAGCAATCAATATGAGAGGGAGAGAGCGACAACCAAGGTAGAGGCACTGAAATAGTGACAGGGGCACACAACGAGTTGTAAGCGCTCCGGGTTGAGAATTGGCCCTTTTCGCCCAATATCCATTGCCAAGTATCTGTTGGGCCTCCCCACTTGCAGTAAACCTTGTAAAGTTGACAAGAACTCCCCACACAAATCTCATTCCTAGGAATACAAGGGACGGGACCAGGCCTGTAGATTTTGTGGTAACAAGCTGCCATTTTGAAGGACCTCCGAGAGAGTGGCTGATTGAAACTCGGACACCAAAAAAAGAGGGTGATGAGATTCCTTCAAACACCCCAACAAAAACCATGTGTCATGCCAAAACCAGATGTGACACCCACTTCCAACTGATATAGCTAAACCTGTCTGCAAAGGAATACCACTAAGCCCGGAATAAGCACCACTGTTCAATACATTTTTCCATACAGGTGAGGCTTTAGCATGATGAAAACTTGGGGTTACAGCAGGACATGGAACACCACATTTAGCCCGAATGAGAGTCTGCCAAAGAACATCCTCCAATGTGTGATAGCGCCACAGCCATTTGAAAAGCAAATATTGATTTTTCAATAAGAGTTGTTCTACACCCAAGCCCCCCTTCTCCTTTGGTATCGCTAATTTAGTCCATGCCACTAAGCAAAGCTTCCTCGTTGCAGTGACTCCTCCCCATAAGAAGTTTCGCTGAATGTGAACTAACGTCTTGGCTACCATGGCCGGCAACTTGAACATGGAGAGATAATAAAGGGGAAGAGAAGAGAGGAACGATTTGAGCAACACCAAACGCCCTGCAAAGAAAAGAAATCTACCTTTCCATGAATGCAAGCGAGACTGAAACTTCCGAACAATCGGATCCCAACTCATAGCGAGCTTTATGTTTGCCCCTAATGGTAGTCCCAAATATACAAACGGGAATTTCTCCATCTTACAAAGTAAACTGTCTGCCAACATGCTCACAGCTAACTCAGGCATATGAATACCGGCAAGCCCACTTTTATGAAAGTTAATACTCAAACCCGAAAGTAGCTCAAAGTACCGTAAGACCCTTTTCAAGTTTAGCAAGGAAGTGTTGTCTGCAGGAGAAAATAACAAGGTGTCATCAGCATACTATAAGATAGATATAGGTACCCCATGCACCACAACAGGAGTACATAGACCATAGGAAGCAGCCGCAGTGAACAATGTTGGCAGCCCTTTAGCTGCAAGAAGGAAAAGAAAAGGGCAGAGGGGGTCTCTTTGCTTCAAACCTTTCTGCATACCGAACTCGCGAGATGGAGAGCCATTGATCAACACAGACAATACCGACGACTGCAAGCAGGCTTGTATCCATGAGATCCATCTTCTCCCAAACCCCATCTTAGATAGAACTTGGATTAAATAAGTCCAACTAACTGAGTCATAAGCTTTGCGAAAATCTAACTTCCATACCACTGCCTTGGACCTGGAGGTCTTTAGAGAATGGATCACCTCTGATGCAACAAGGTGACAATCCAGGATATTTTTCCCTGCTAAGAACCCTAACTGCGTCGAAGAAATTAGCTGACTCATGACAGTCTTAATTCTCTCTGCCAGGAGCTTTGAAACGATTTTATAGACCCATGAATCAAAGTAATTGGTCTGTAATCATCAAAAGTCTCTGCACCAGATTTCTTTGGGACAAGAGTAATATAGGCAGATGTAGACCCCTTAAGCAACTGTCCCTTGGTAAAGAAAGCCTGCACTAATTCAAAAATATCATTCTTCAAGAAATCCCATCCTTTTTTGTAAAATGAGAAATTGAAACCATCCGGCCCCGGAGCTTTTGAACTATCACAGGCCCACACTGCCTCCTTCACCTCCTCCAAGGTAACCGGTCTTTCGAGGAACAAAGTTGTTGCATCGTCCAATCTTTGAAAAGAAGGTCTCCAATTTTAGGCCTAACTGACGGAGGATTAAGATATAATTTTCCAAAAAAAGTGGACAGCCTCCTCTTTGATCTCATTCTGTGCTGACAGCTCTCTAGAGTCTGACTGTATGTTGTGAATACCTTTCTTTCTACCTCTATTACAAGCCTGGGTGTGAAAGAATCGAGTATTCTGATCCCCTAACTTACCCCAAAAAAGGCATGATTTTTGTCTCCATAGACTCTCTTTCTGCTTCTCCAGAGAACAACCCGCGCCTCTGATAACTCATGTCTTTCCTCCTCCATCAGATCTCTCTGCTCAAATATCAACTTAAGATGATCATTCTTCTTTTACAAATCCTCTACTGCAGAGTCAAGATTACCAAAAACCTCCCTGTTCCACTCTGCTAGGCGAGAACGCAACTTACCTAGCTTTTTCAAAAAACAAATCTGTCCAGGGAACTCTAATTCAATCTTCTCCCCTACATCGCTTGTCCTTTTTAATATATATTTTTTCTATTTCAATTATTAAATCTTCTCTTCTTCTCTCTTTTTCATCAGGCATAGATTTTGTGTTGCAGTGAGCCTATGGCAAAGGAGTCTTAGTTTCCCAGGATCTCTTCTTCCGTGGTCACCATTAACTCAGCTCTTTAATTAGTCTTTGATTTGTCCCATATATTTGCAATGCGGTTGCCCTAAACTTAAAACAAATCACATTCTTCTAAACCAAAAAGACCGCTCAAAGTATACTTGGGTTTTTAATATTCTTCCTTCACTTACATGAACAAGGGTATTGTTATTATAGATATATTCCTCCAATAAAAAATTCATTGAAAATAAAACTGTTTGTAATATTTGTTTCTCATTTGGAAAACAAGTATCCATTTTGTTGAGAGAAGTTTAACAAATATCTTTTTATTGTTTTCCACCACTTAGTTTTAAGTTAGAAAAGTGAAGAAAATAGTTTTTCATTTCCGTGTTGAAAAGATATACACTTTGAACACAAATTCTCTTTTCCAAATCCATTTTCTAATTTTTCAAGAAAACTGGTGTATTTTTTCACAACTAATTAAACATGTCCTAAGCTCCTTATTATAACCAGGTCAGCAACAATTAGTTTTTATGTCCCTTTTAAAACTTTGTCTCACCAGCTTGCTCTTCTGCCTTCACATATCCGAAATATTTGTAAGTTTGTTTCAATTAAAGTATTGACGACCTTAAGTAAAGTACTAGTTAAACACTCCAATCACAGACTCCAAGCTTGGGGTATCTTAAAATTCTCATAGGTTAAAACAAAGGCAATGACGACAGAATTGCTAATTAAACTATACATATAACGCATCGTTATCTAGGACCCCATCTGTTTCCTTTGATGAGTAACTGAATCCAGGCATGATGACCTTGATATTGGCATTTTTTGTAACTTTTTGACGGTTAGCTACAATTGTACCTTTAGCCTTTTTAAGAGTAAACAAGGATATCATATGTTTGCTTCCACTCTCTCGATGTATAGTTTCTATTATGAGGAAGAAATATCTGCAAGTTTAGTTGCTAAACTGGTCAAAGACTAGGAGTATAGTACACAAATTTGAATCATGTGGTCGACATCGATCGCTAAGCTTTTGGGGTTGGATGTTATACAACAACTTGTTGTGCCTATGGTCAAATACACATATCCTATACTCTGCAAGACTACAATTGAAAATTCAAAGAAAAATCAAGTTTCTATCTGGGGAGAAGTGGTGCGAGATAAGATAAAAATACAAGAGGATGGTAATTATTTTCTGGACCACTTAATTCATAAAGTATGCCATAGAGCATTACTTAGGCCATATGCTGCAAAGGCCCACCAGTGGGCATGAACTTCACCTTTCTTTCTTCTCTTCTCTAGATTGTGGGATTATACACAAGTACCTTGTATCTGCAACTGCAAAATATAAACAAGAAATGTCAAAGTCACCCATACTTGACATTACCAAATTAAGTTGAAAGGATTTGTGTTTTAGGCAGTAGCGTGGACAGGAAAACTGACTCAAAAAAATTCAATATAGTTTTGAAACTTACTCTTATATACTACTATATAGCAATAAATGATAAGT
>JAKUCV010002026.1:0-24147 GCA_028386065.3 Turnera subulata | reverse complement strand
ATACAGTATCTTAAATGGGGGTAATGTTGTCATTGTGAAACTAAAAAAATAAGAGTGGAGTGCATTTATAAAGTAGTGGAGTGCGGATATCCCCTCCCCGGCTTTTAACGTTTTAATGTCGAACTCATATATACAAAACACAGTTGACAATATTATTGCCCCGTTTCTCTCTCTTATATTATTATTTGCCACCATACATATGCTGGTCTACAATCGTCCTTGTCATCGCTCCTTGGGATCATAGAAAGTTATTTTCTTTTTGTTTTGTTAGAATTTAGGGAAACCACACAATTCTCATATTTCTTGCTTCATGTCATCATGATGAAATCTTGGAAATGCAAATCTTTGGCTATATTATATATATAGGAACTAATACTAAGATTTATGTGATAGGAACTTCTTCACACTCGTCTTTGGTATGGGAAGGCTCATCTAGAAAAAAGCCCAACGAGACCCAGTAGGAGTAGGAAAGTTAGAAAGTCGAGCACGCAGAACCCAAACCTAAAAGGGAGGAGCTGAAGAATGTGAAGGATAAGGTCCACAAGGAATATTCCAAAGAACCTAGTATGAAGGGCAGGTGCGCTGAAGGTGCCTTGCTCAGGAGGAATCGAGAGGAGCCGCACGATGAGAGTAAATGAAAACGGATCATGGCCTAAGGATGAAGGACACGTGCGGACTAATGTATGAAAATCCATAGAGAGACCGAAAAACCCTAGAGTGAAAACACTGTAAGAAAGCTAGGCGTTGAGGGTTCTCCCTTCTCTATACACTGTAAACATCTCTTTATTCAATAAAGATTAACTTTTATTATTTATTGTTGCTTTCTCGTTGATTTTCTAAGTATACAAATCTCTTGGTCATATCAGTCTTGGTAGACAAATATTATATGGTTAGCATAAAAGAAAAAAGAAATGAATTACATGCCTCTACTTCCGTAATTTGTTGTATTATAAGTCATCCGCCTACAATTACAAACATTGAAAAGTAAGAAATCTAGAATTTATTTTATTATTTCTGTTCACTAAGTGGACGTCGTTTGTCACTTGTTGCATTTTAGTTGTTCTCCTTTCTCTTTTTCCTTTTTTTTTTTTTTGGTGTTTATAGTCCTGTCATCAATCTTTCTCTGTGGATCCAGAGGTATTAGACAGGTTGTAAAGCGATAAGGTTTGGGGCGGGATTGTGTTGAAATTAGAGTCTTGGTGTTTTCGGTGGGTTGGAAATTGGAAGGTTTGAGGCATATGACGGGTATTCTTGATAGATCTTTGGTAGATGGGATATTCAAAGGAGAATTTCCACCCATTAATTTTGACCAAAATTTTCAGAAAATTGGTGAACATGTACAGAGAACAATTCCAGGACCCTCATCGCAAGTCTATGGGATTCTTCAAGACTCTGAAACCACAAGGCTATAATAATCAATCAAGAGATTCAAGTCTAGGGCAAAAGGAGATGTTGCATGGTGCTTTGAACAACCTTAAGGATATCATGACAGGCGTCCAAAGGAGGAGAGGTACAGTAGACGAAAAGACTACAACCTTGGAGAAGGAGAGGTTTGGGGGTTCAATGTATCTTTGCCCTATGTATGGAACTTGTAATGTTTGAGCGTGTCAATAATGATTCTATTTCTAACTATACATATCCCATTCTAGCTTAGTCGGTTTCATGGCCTCTAAGCATGGCTGGATATATGTCTGTAGTGAAAACAAACATAACACAAGAACTCTGAGTATATGCGATAGGAGAAGCCCCACCTTTATTGTGCAATATTGTTTTATAATCTGTTTATTTTTAATTGATCGAAAATATTGCTATATGACGTTACGATTAGATATAGGATATAATCCCAATTAATAATCCCAATGTACACCCACAGAAAACAACAAGGAAAAAAAGAAACACGAAAACGAGATTTTGACATATAGAGAAGGGAATGGACCAAATTGAAGATCATATGATCATAGAATGGCCCACGACAATATTGTTAATGCAACATCTGAAAAGATACCCTTTTGTGGTCCGAAGTTTAAGTCTAAGACGACAATGATGATTGGCATCAAAGCTTTGAAGGAGTTCAAAGAGCTATCCTTGTATTGACAGTTAAGGTTCTGTAGATGTGGAAAGCCCCATTCCCATCATACTCATCCATCGTCACTTAAAAGAGTTAGCCCCATGCATGTTGTTGTTATGCGTTCTTTTATGTGGTTGTTTTCTGGTTTTCTAATTTTCCAAAGGAGAAGAAGAACAAGTACATGAATTACATGGTGGGCTCTTGTTTCCTCTGCACCACTTGCATCACCCAGTCCCAATTGCATCCACATTCTTTCTTTCTGTTCTCATCCGATATAAAAATATCTTTTTCCCACGACAAATGTATTTTGGATTATTTATTTAAATAGATGGTTCTTTATTCATATTTATAATTTTCATCCCCCTATCTCCAACTTGTCCAATTTTGGTCAAGAACTTCTAATAATTTATATGATTGGTCCCTTGTCCAATGCAGGAGCCAAAAAGTAATTATTTCACTTTAAAAAGTTATTTTTTTTGTTTCCAATTTGGTATCCCGGATTCCCCCTAACTAATTTGGACCCAACCTAGGTCGCACATCTGGTTATGGTAGGTGAGTCTCTTAATAAGAATTTTTTGCATACACAAAAATTCGAACCCTAAACCTTGCTTACTAATTAATGGATCCGATAATTTTTATTTCGAAATAGGCTGCTTTATCCTTGTTCATTTTTTAACTTCCTCCATTATTCGAGCAGTACTATCAGAACATTATTCGAGCAGTACTATCAGAACCGGACCGGACACTGACCCAAGAAAGGCCCCGAATCATGGTTTAATGGGCGGACCAGGTTCACGAACTGGAGGTTCAATATAATTGAACCGGCATAATAATTATTAAATAATTAATATTTAATAATATATGTATATTCATATCTATATATAGTTATAAACTAAAAATAAATCTAAAAATTCTAAACATACAAAACTTCATTCAAAATACTATTTTCTTATAAAAATAAGAAAAAAATAGCATAATTATGATTTAAAAATGACCTAACCGGGTCACTAGTTCAACCAGATCATTAAAAACCGACTAGGGTCATCCAGTTTTTCCTAGGTCAATCCCTTTTCCGGTCCAACTATCCTAAAAACTTAATATGACTTCCGAATCACGGTCCGACCAGTTGAACTGACGATCCGGTCCGATTCTAATAACATTGGTAGTATAGAAAAGAAAAAACTCCTCCATTATTTTTTACATCTTTTTTGTTTAAGTAACCATGACCCTCCTCATTCTCTCCATTTTTTTCTTCTTTCTTTTGCTCACAGTTTGATTATCTACTTTGGGACCCACGGATCCTAATACAGCATCATAACTTTTTTGCTACATCAGTATTTACTACTATGGAAGACCATTTACATCATTTGTGCTAAATTTAATTTGACATATAAAACTAGAGCGTTTATATTATAAAAATTATTTATGTCATTTTAATATATTTTTCTAAAAAAAATAATATGAATCATTAATTACGCTATAAGTATTCCTAAAGTAATAATGAACCTATCCATCCAAAATTAGGTGTACATTCTATCTTTATGTTGCTCTTAAAAACTTGATAATCAAAATATGATAGACGAATATAAACTAAGAAAGAAGAAGAAAGAAAGATTGGAGAAGATGAGGGAGAGATCTTATTATTTGTCTTCTAAAATATGATTAAAAAAATATATCACTCTTAACATGTATGCCTCAATTTATAGGCATAGGATGTAGAATAATTCCAAGAGTTTATACTTAATGTTAGGAATTCTAAAAGATATCGTCTAACTACCAAAAACCCCAAGAGACTTAGTCTTAATACCATGAAATTCCAAGGATTTGTATTTAATTTAAGAATAAGTTAATAGAATATAAAAAAAATCATTGAATGTTAAAATTTTCTTTAAGATGTTCACTAAATAATAAAAAATATTACTGTGTATAGTTATATAATACTATTAAGAAAATGTCAAGTATACAAATTGTCATGTGGCACAACACTTTATCTTTTCGTAAAAGATGACACGTGTCCTCACTACATTTCACTAGAGGAGGGTCTCTAATAGGGATGGCAATTCTTTTGGTCTACCTGATACCCACTTGAAACTCGCTTATACAGGTAGGGTATTGCCCGAATTTAACCTGGTAATAATAAAGTTAACAGGGTCTAGATCTAGTCTAGGTTCTACCAAATTAGGCAAATCGGACTTAATTGATGGATGAAATGTGACCAAATTGAAACACATGTATGAATTGTGATAATCAAGAGCAACACAGGTACCAAAAAAAGGCATCAGTCCAAAATCTATAACCCTATACACCTGGTGTTTGTGTATTGAAGATGGGTAATGGTACAATGTTTGTTCTTAATAATGTCAAACATGCACCTGATGTTTGTTTGAATTTGATTTCTACAGGAAGACTTGATGATGATGGCTACTGCAATTTCTTTGGTGATGGACAGTGGAAGCTCACCAAAGGTTCTTTAGTTGTAGCCAGAGGTAAAAAAATCTTCTAATTTATACCTAATGCAAGGTTCTATTGCTCATGGTTCTGTGAACTTGGTTAAAAGTGATAGCACTTCAGAGTTATGGCATAAGAGACTCAGTCATATGAGTGAAAAAGGGATGAATTGTTTGGCCAAGAAGAATTTGCTTGCATGAGTAAAAGCAGTGAGATTGAACAAGTGTGTTCATTGCTTGGCTGGGAAGCAGAAAAGAGTTTCTTTCAAAAGTCATCCTCCGTCCAGAAAGCCAGATTTGCTGGAGTTGATACATTCTGATGTGTGTGGTCCTTTGAAGTTCAAGTCGCATGGTGGTGTGCTTTATTTTGTGACTTTTATTGATGATCATTCAAGGAAACTTTGGGTTTATACTTTGAAGACCAAAGATCAAGTCTTTCATAAATTCAGAGAATTTCAGGCCTTGGTTGAAAGACAAACAAGCAAGAAGATCAAATGCATTCGTACTGACAATGGTGGTGAGTACTGCGGTCCATTTGATAGTTATTGCATAGAGCAAGGTATTAGACATCAGAAAACTCCTCCAAAGACTCCTCAGTTAAATGGTCTAGCTGAAAGGATGAACAGGATATTGATTGAGAGAGTCAGATGTTTGTTTGCAGAGGCAAAATTGTCAAGATCCTTCTGGGCTGAAGGACTCAACACAGTGGCATATGTTGTCAATTTATCTTCTGCTATCGCATTGGATGGTGATGTACCTGACAGAGTATGGTTAGGTAAGGATATTTCATATGATCATTTGAAAGTTTTTGGATGCAAAGCCTTTGTGCATGTTCCTAAGGATGAAAGGTCAAAACTGGATGTCAAGACTAGACAGTGTATCTTCATAGGATGGTCAAGATGAATTTGGCTACCGGTTGTATGATCCGGTTAAAAAGAAGCTAGTTAAAAGCTATGATGTGGTATTCTTTAAAGATCAGACCGTTGAAGATATTGGAAAAGCAGAAAATTTAGTTTCTGAAAACCAAGAGAATTTGGTTGATCTTGAGCTAGTTCCTTTGACAGAGACACCTAATGTAGCAGAACATGATTTTCAACATGGTGCTATCCAGGATAGCTTTCAGTTTGACGATCAAGTTCCGAATGATCAGCAGGGTGCACATGTGTTTGACGATCCAGTGGATGATCAGCATGGTGCACATTTGTTTGACGATATAGTAGATGATGTTGACAATTAGCAACAACCAGTACAGACAGATGCAACAGTTGAGGAAGTTGCAGAAACTTCTCACAGGACATCTAGTAGAGTGAAAAAGCCTTCTTCACGGTATCCACCAAGTCAGTATATGCTTGTGACTGATGGGGGAGAACTTGAATATTTCAAAGAAGCCATGGAGAGTGAATAGAAGAAGGAATAGCTTGAAGCTATGAAGGATGAGATGAAATCCTTATATGACAATCATACCTTTGATTTGGTTAAGTTACCTACGAATAAAAGAGCTTTGAAGAATCGGTAGGTTTTTAAAGTAACGCATGAAAGTGGTGTTACTACCCCACGATACAAAGCCAGGTTAATTGTGAAGGGCTTTAGCCAGAAGAAAGGTATAGACTTTGAAGAAATTTTCTCTCCAGTTGTAAAGATGTCCTCTATCAGAGTTGTTTTGGGATTGGCAGCATGTCTTGATCTTGAGGTTGAACAGATGGATGTAAAGATAGCTTTTCTTTATGATGATTTGGAAGAAGAATTATACATGGAGCAGCCAGAAGGATTCAAAGTCAAAGGTAAAGAGAATTTTGTTTGCAGGTTGAGGAAGAGTTTATATGGCTTGAAGCAAGCTCTCAGGCATTGGTACAAAAAATTTGATTCTGTTATGAAAGAGCAAGGTTTTAAGAAGACCTCTTCAGATCATTGTGTTTTTGTGCAAAAATTCTCTGATGATGACTTTGTTATTTTGTTACTCTCTGTTGATGATATGCTTATTGTTGGTAAGAATGCTGCTCGAATTGACAAGTTGAAACAAGAGTTAAGCAAGTCTTTTGCCATGAAAGACTTAGGACCAGCAAAGTAGATTCTTGGGTTCGTGATAGAGCAGCAAGGAAGTTATCGCTATCACAACAAAGCTACATTGAAAAGGTGATCTAAAGATTCAAAATGGATAAAGCAAAAGTGGTAGGTACACCCCTTGCTGTGCATCTTAAGTTGAGTAAGAAGTAGTGTCCTTCTAATGAGCAAGAGAAGGACGATATGTCAGGATTCCTTATGCATCAGCAGTCGGTAGTTTGATGTATGCAATGGTTTGTATAAGACCTGATATTGCTCATGCAATTGGTACCGTTAGTAGATTTCTTTCTAATCTAGGGAGAGAGCATTAGAATGTTGTGAAGTGGATTATGCGGTATCTTTGTGGTACTTCTAATCTTAGTCTTTGTTTTGGAACAGGGAAGCCTACTTTAATGGGTTACAATGATTCTGATATGGCTGGAGATTTAGACACTAGAAAATCTACTTCAGGTTATTTGATTACCTTTGCAGGGGGAGCAGTTGTTTGGCAATCTAGATTGCAGAAGTGTATTGCTTTGTCTACTACTGAAGCAGAATTTATAGCATCCGTTGAAGCAAGTAAAGAGATGCTATGGATGAAGAGGTTTGTGCAAGAGCTTGGTTTTACACAACAAAGGTATGTGTTGCATTGTGACAGTCAGAGTGCCATTCATCTTAGCAAGAACTCTACTTTTCATGGAAGGTCTAAACATATTGATGTTAGATGTCAATGGATTATAGATGTTTTGGATTCTAAGCTACTTGAGCTTGAGAAGATACATACAGATGATAATGGTGCTGATATGATGACAAAATTCTGCCGAAGAAGAAGTGTGAAGATTGTTGTTCAGTCGCCGGGATGACAAATTCCTCCACCTAGTCGGGAAGGGGGAGAATTGTTGGGTTTTTTGGGTTCCCCTCCTATGTGGAAAATAGCCCAATATGGATTGGTCCATCTTTAGAACCCACTGTACTTAGTATATGTATTATACTAAGTCTGAAAATAATTTAAGGTTTTCAGAAAACACTATAGATAAGAAGTTTTTCGTTATCAGAGAAAGTTTAGGTTTTGCGGCAACTTTTTCTATTCTGTCCAGCTTTGTTCAAACCCACGTTCCTGTTTTGTTAACCGTTGGATCAAGCTGAAAGTTTTTCAGGAGGTTTCAGACATCTTCATCTACATTCTGAACGGTGGAGATTGAATTTGGAGTTGTGGAGTTGTTACTTTGGGAGGTCGAAATTCAGCTGCAACTTTTGGTGAATTTCTCTGTAACTCTTCTTGTTCTTTGTTGTAGTTTTGTTATCCACACTCTCTTATTTGGTGGTGCTGTTAGTACTTTTTGGAGGGAGGTTTTGTAAGATATTTTTCATATAGTGGAGTTTTTTTGGTGGACCTTGGGTCCCATGGTTTTTACTCTTCGATTTGAAGGGGTTTTCACGTAAAAATTTGGTGTCTCTTGTGATTGTTGATTGGTTTGCTTGTTGATATTATTTTGCTGCAATTTGCTTGCTTCCTTGGTATTCAGTTGATAGGGAAGTTTTTATTGGATAATTTGATATCTATTTTGCTGCGTATACTATTATCCGAGTTTACTTCCCAACAATGTGTGCTGATTTGATTGTGTATTTTGACATATATAATATACATATTTATACTTTACACATAACTAGTTCATAAACCTAGAAATTTTAGGAATGGATCTTGATCCTTACACCCTTTGTATCACTTATAAATTCTAGCCCATATGATGGCTTTAAGCCCACTACTTAGACTCTACCTTAATGAGTTCAAGCGCTCTACAAACAAATATACTTTACAAGAATCAAACCTTGCCCATTCTAGTCTAGTATATAATTAGACATATTTGTAGATGTAGAACTTATCTAATTTCATATTAGATGAAAACTGACATGGAAAATATTAAGTATTTCCAAGATTTGATTCTTAGGCCTTAGGTAGAATAATCTTGAAAATTACAACTCTATAAAAGTGATCAACTAAGACCCTGTAAAACTTTAATTATTGGTATGGAATTTCCGCAAACAAAAGCCCATACCAAAATTAAATATCTTTGAAAGTAAAAAGTAGAATCCTTTTAGTGACCTTATAAAAACGTGGACATAATAGAATTGTATTTATAATATAAGTCCATAATCTATATATTATATAAAAGCACCAACTCTAGAAAAGTCAGCAAATTGACCCCATTATCCCTCATTAATTAAAATTAACTCAATTACCCTTCACTACTTAATTATTATTATTATTATTGATTCTAATTCAATTCAAAAAGAAATAAATAACAAAGAAAAACAAAAACATGACGGTTGCTTTAGGTTGCCTTAAAATTTTAATTCTAATTCTAAAAGAAAGAAAAAAAACATGGCAGTTGCGTTGGGTTGCACTGTGCATACATATGTATACTTTTCCAAACATAAATTTTTTCCCGTCCGAACAATTAATATTGAGCAGCTGTGCTTCCAAGAATCTATTACTCGCATTGATACAGGTACTTCTGCTGCTCGCATTGATAAAGGTACTTCCGTTGTTCTTGCGTTATTATTATCATTGTGGTAATTTATTCTTCAAATGCATTAGGTTGCCTTAAAATTTTAATTCTAATTCTAAAAGAAAGAAATAAGAAAGAAAAAAAAACATGGGAGTTGCATTGGGTTGCACTGTGCATACATATGTATACTTTTCCAAGCATAAATTTTTTTCCGTCCCAACAATTAATATTAAGCAGTTGTGCTTCCAAGAATCTGTTGCTCGCATTGATACAGGTACTTCTGCTGCTCGCATTGATACAGGTACTTCCGTTGTTATTGCGTTATTATTATTATTGTAGTAATTTATTCTTCAAATGCATTAACTTGGTGAGTTTATCTTCTCCTCTTTTTACAACTCATAAACTCCACCACGAAATCACCCGCCACCATCAAAAGCACGATCTTTGTTTTGATTCTTCCACCATTCTTCTCCTGTGTGTATAAGTGCTGCATTGATCAACTTTATTAATGCAAAATTCTAGGGAACTTTTTTTGGCCGAGAAAATTCTAGGTAACTGTAAGTATATTTATTCACAATAAAAATCATGAGAGTGAGACGTCATCATTTTTTTATGGCGCCATCTCTTTGATTTATGGGAATAGCGTCATGTCTTTGATTGATGAGAATTTTATATTATTATGTGCATTTGTTTCACAATAATAATCTTTTAAGTAATTTTAATTCCTTCAAATTTTGATTTTATGGTTTGACTTATGAGCACGATAACTTTTATTTATGGGAATTTTATTTTATTATGAGCATCTGTTTCATAATAATCTTTTAAATTTCTGTTTAACTAATTTTAACGCCGTCAAATTATTAGGTGTATTTCCTATTCTACTAAATTCTTTACCTTCATTATTTGATTGCTTATTATGGTTTCTTATAATTTCCAGTTTAGATCTTTTGTAACTTGGATTGTTTCATAATTCTATTCCAATAAGGAATAGGATTATTGATCGACTTCATGAGTGTATGTACATATATATTCGTTCTGTGTCTATATATATTCGTCCATATACCTACTAATCCAAAAATTAGTTAGTTTTTTTTTTTTATTTTTTAGTCACTCTCTCCCAAGCTAGCCGATAACAAAGTAGAAGCATTATTTCTATTGCAACTTTTTTTAAAATTTATTTTAGGAAATAATTACTACGATACATTTTTTTATCTATCATGCCTCAAAAAATGCAAAAGGACACTTGCTATAGTCGACTAACGGAGGAAGAAAGATAATTAGTTATCGCACGAGCTGTAGTGAATAATAGAAAAAATAATTCAAATGATGGAATAACTTCAGGCAATAATATAAAAGCTAAGCGTAAAAGAAATGTTCTATGTTACTTAAGGCATTATCAACCCCATATCGATATGAAGGTTAGTAATTTATATTTATAATTATTTTAAATTATATTAAATTAGTGTCATAGAAGAAATTTAGTTTTAGTTTATTTTTTTGAATTTTTAGTGCTTCATTATTTTGTATAATTTTATAAAAAAAATTTCAAGAATGACTAAATATCACCCTTCAAGTTCTTAGTTGCACAAACTTCCAAATGTTTTGCCATGTCTACATTATGGGGCCAAAAAATTACAGTATGAAACATCTTCATTTTATTACAGTAGTGGACAAATCAAATTAGCTTTACCAACTATCATGATGATTTATATAGTCTATTCGCATCTACAACAACAGAAGCTCAAGAATTCCAAAAAAATATTAGAGCATATAACAATATTTTTTCATTTACATCTTTTGGAGTTAAATTAGATGAGGAACTAACATCATCCAAGCAGGGAGTCTATACATTCAAAACACAAGGCCAACTTTATCAGTATCTACCTGGTTTGGTGCCAACTGAAAATAGCCCCAAATATTTACAACTTTACTTTTACGATACTGACAATGAACTATATAACAGAATGCAAATAATGCAAGAAGGACAACTAAATGAGAATATAGTAAAGAAGTTGATGGATATTATTGAAGAAGATCCTTATGCATGGTTAAAAGATTTTCCATCCTTTGACGAGTTTAAAATAGGTATCAATACAAGCTTATCTCTCGATCAATGTGTATATAATGCACCTACAACGGAGCAAGTTACTGCCATATGGATTGAAGGCATTACAGGTACTGTATCATTTGAGAAAGATATTATTGTTCATACTCATTCTAGACAAAGACATAAGGTGATGCACTTTTACAGTTGTTATGATGCATTACAATACCCTCAACTTTTTCCAAAAGGCCAAGTTGGTTGGCATCAAAATATTTATAAACAAGATTGTCTGAATGGTGGATCTAGAAATATTACAATCGATAACAGCTACGATACACCTGTGTTTTCGTCTTCTAATGACATATTTGAAAGAGAAGATCAAGGTACATGCTATTATTATCATTGCTAATAATTTTTTTTAGTATTCTATATATAATATTTGGTTTGTTAAACAAGCTTCAAATAAGAGATTATGAACGGACTTTAATTCTTTTGGCTGGAAGATTGCTCCAACAATTTGTGATTGACATGTGTATAAAACTCGAATCAACAAGACTCGGCTATTTTCGGCTACAACAATCAAAAATAAATTCAGAATTATAACAAGATATTGTTGATAGTGTCATGGTTGGAGAAACTAGAGCAAATGAAGTTGGAAAAAGGCTCATACTGCCAGGTTCTTTTTATCGGAGGTCCAAGTAATATGCGACATTGCATTGTTTCAACGATTTAGAAAACCAGATTTTTTTATAACAATAACATGCAATCCTGAATGGCAAGAGATTAAGGATGAGTTGAAATATGGACAAACAACAAAAAATAGACTAGAATCAGTAGATAGAGTGTTCTGGGCCAAATTTCAGGATATCAAAAAACAAATAATTAAAAATCATATATTAGAAGAAGTAACGACACATGCTTTCGTCACGGAGTTTCAAAAAAGAGGAATGTCATATGTTCATTTATTGCTTATACTGAAGGAAAGCTAAAAAATTACATCTCCAGAATAGTTTGACCAATTCTTTTGTGTAGAGATTCCAGACGAGAAAGGAAATTCTTTGCTCTATCAGTTAGTATCAAAGCACATGATGCATGGGCCTTGCGGTGAGCTGAACAAAAATTATGGTCGCATGGTGTAAGAAAATATTGAAAAAAAAACTCGACAATGTCGATTTTATTATCCTAAAGGAAAAGATGGTTATCCAATATATAGACGAAGGAATAATAATCGAATCGTGACAAAGAAAGGGAAAGTGCTAGATAATTGAAGGGATGTACCCTTCAATCCATATCTCTTGACAAGATATAATTGCCATATTAATGTCGAGATATGCTCAAGTATATATTTTGTAAAGTATCTTTACAAGTATATATACAACGGACACGATAAAGTGGCAGTGCATATTGCAGAAAACAATGGGAGTACAACGATAGATGAGATTCAAAAATTCTAAGATGCAACATTTGTATCTTCATAACAGGCAGCATGGTGAATTCCGGGCTTAAATTTATATGAAATCAGTCCTCCAATCATGAATCTACAGTTGTATTTACCAAGAAAACAAGCCGTTTATTATTGGGAAAACACAAATTTATCAAATGTTATTTGTTGGGATCATATAACAAGAACCATGCTCACAGAATTTATGGTGACGTGCTCCAAAGAAGAAAATGCCCGTAAATTTCTCTACAGGTATTAAATTATCTCTTACCATAAGTTTATTGAACTATTTTTAATTTTGTTTTCCTATAATTTATAATTTAAATTCCATCATCCGTTTTTAATGTTTTTGGGCAATTTTCTTATATTAAGAAAGAAATAATATTTATCTTATTTCAAGAAAAATGACAAAGTAACATTAAGTGAAATATAATATATAGTAACAAAGAGTATTAAGTTTTAAATACTATTTACTAAAGATTGCCAAATTTTGCAGGGAATTCCAAGAACCTTATGTGTGGAAAGCAAAACAGAAAACGTGAACTCCGAGACAGAGTAAATTCGTTATTGGCCAAAAGCAGGTGAAAGGTACTTTCTTCGACCACTTTTGAATTATGTGAGAGGACCAAAATCATTTCAAGATCTTTTTTCTGTCGATGGAGTGCGGTACTCAACATTCAAAGAATCAGCACAAAAAGGGGCCTTTTGGAATCTGATGAAAGCATATTGGAGTGTATGAAGGAAGCCGTTATGTTCCAAATGCCATAAGAGTGAAGCAGAAAATGCAATGGATATGATGGATACAAACCAAGGTATTAGCATTATAAAGAGCAAATAATGGTTTATCTTTGCTAGATATTTATATTTAAATTTTTATTTAACATATCTAATTCATATCTTATAGGCACATGCGAAGTGTTTGACGGAAAAGATTATGCATTGATAACCATATTGACGAGGCAAAAATGATAATTGGATGTGATGTGACTAATTATATTGCAATGTTAGGAGATGAGGTAAATAATGAATGGTGACTATAAAATGATCTATTAAGAGGTAAATAATGAATGATAACTAAAAAATGATCTATTAAGGAATAGCTATTGACAAATCTAAGTTTCTATTTTGTAGGCAAAGCAACAGAAAGAAAAGTTGATCGATTGTCAAGACAAAGAATATATTTTCTTAGTAAGGATGAACAAATCAAACGACTCGGATAAGGAAAAATGATGATTTGTTGCAGAGGAAGTGCAAAAGACAACTGCTGAAGAACAAAATGAAAAAGAAAAGACTTGCATCTGTATTTAAGAAGAATATAGTCAAATGCAACCAATTCTTAAGAAAGTTCAACTAGAAAAATATTAAAAATGTTCTATTACATACACTTCACTTTCTAAACTTTATGTTAGCTCACTATTAATAAATTCAAAGTTTTTCATATAAATTGTGTTATGCTTAATATATTGCAATTTAATTATAATAGAAAATAATTGGAAAAGATAATTATTTAATTGATATTAAATAAGAAGAAATTATTAAATTAATAAATTGTAATTGGAAATTATAAATTATAATAGAAATATTTCACCTATTTAAAAAAATATTTACAAAAATTTTAAATTATTAAAATTTACTTTTAAAAAAAAAACAAAATTGTACCACGTGCATGCACGTGCACAAAAACTAGTATTAAATAAATCCAACAACTACCATAAAATAGACAAATGGGAAATCCCAATGAACACGAAATTTTGCTTTGGGTTCTAGATCAGGTTTTGATGTCAAGATCCTTATTTTCATACCTAATAACAACGATATATTAATGAAGAAAACGAAAAGAGGTAAATTGCTTTCAGGATTTCAGGAGACTTAAATGTTGGTTCATATCTCATCTTAATTTGATTTTGACAGGAGTGACAAACTGAATAAAACTAATTAATTAGGGCCGGACCCTGTCTAAGACAACAAACATGTTAGTATTGTTGGCAGTAAAAAAAAAAAAAAAAAAAAAGAAGAAGAAGAAGAAGAAGAAGAAGAAGAAGAAGAAAAATAGGAAGGATATAGAAAGGCGATGATGAAAAGGGATAGATGCGTGGGTGTGGCAGGAAATTAATGATAGGCACCGATTATAAAATTGTCTCATTCAAGGCAAGACTTAGTTAAATATGACGATGACCACTCAAAACATTACATTCATTTGGTCCACTTATGGAAACACATATGTTGCAGGAGGGAAGGAAGGGAGGATATATATGGGCTAGCTGATCAGTGACAGCAAATTGTTTGTGGTAGGCTCACTCAAGACATGAGTTCCTCTCATAGCCAATGTCGCAGTCATTCCACCTAATGGAAAGAGAGTTGAGGAACAACGAGATAGCGACCCCCCTCTCCCTACACCTAATTAATTAATCACCCACATCAGACAAACTTATGCATGTATAGAGACCAAAATCCCTCTATAATTTACACCTTTTCTTCAGTATTAGGGTTTTTTAGGACAGCGACCCTTGTTTTTGTTGGAATCCCAAAGCTTAGTTATAAGTAGTTCGGTCACATGTCTTTGAATCCTTCCTTTCCCATTCGATCTCCCCCATATGAAAACAAACTCTCATCTACAACAACCTTTTTCTCAAAACAACTTGGACCTTTCTTTTTCCCATCCAATATGTATAAACCTTAGTATTGTATTATATTATGAGTCATATCAAACAAAAGAAACAACAAATCATTAAAGTACTCCAACAACTCCAGAAAAAAACTGAGATCACAGAAGAGAAAAGCTACAAACACAAAGCAAGCCCTAACTAAAGAATGAAAGATTCTTAGGAAACAAACAATGCATCATTAATTAATCATCGTTAGCATCAACAAAACATGAGCTGTAATTATCTAAAAGAATTCTTGAAATAACTAGGCCTTGAGAAAATTTTGTGGAGAGTCCTCTGGCAAGAATATGTGGTATTGGGCCAAAGATCAGAGGAAAGAAACTGACCGACACTTTATTGGCCCACTCTATTTGGAGAGCATGTACGTAATGTGCCTGCCATTAGTTCGCTCTTATAATTAGTTGGGATTCAGACTATATTGGCCTCTTCTTAACAATTACCCTACTATAGGTTGCTTTATGACCGCAGTATATCCCATGGATTTTAACTCTTGACTTTGTGCTTCCCCATCCGTATTTTAGGCCAGTGCATCTATAAAAAAAAAAATTAACGGGTCCAAACTAGCTATTTTGGATCATTGCATAATTAGAACTATAAAGGTTTATATCCCAGCCACTGAAATGCTTGATTTTGACTCTTGACTTTTAAAACTGCTTTGTAACACATTTACTTTTTACGTGGATATGTCTAACCCCATGAGATTTAATTCAAATACATTTTTTTGAAACCTATGAGATTCAAATACCTAACAGACAAGAAAATTCAAGATGTTTTTTTTTTGGTCAAAAGAAAATTCAAGATGTTGCCGCATGATGAGGAAAACCAAAACAGCAACTGTGCTTGGGTATGACATCATATATATCATTGTTTTTGAATCAAAGAAAAAGGTTGTTCCTACTTTATAATTGGGTGCATGTAATGCAAGTGGTTTAGTTCCATTAGGAGTAAATGTGTTGAATCCATATGGTCCCATTTTGAAGGGCACAAAACCTCTGTGAATGCGACCCCAATGGCAAAGAGGGGCTTTGCATGAATGAAGGGTTACTGTTGTTGATGTTGTTTTAATTAGCTAAGCTATAGGAGTGGGTTAGCTAGCAAGTTGTGGGCTTCAAAGGCATGTTGGCCGAGGTCTGGACCCCTCTCCTTTGAGAATGTGCAATACCATCAAAAGCCACTTCCATTAAATCCCCAGGCCAAAATTTTTATATATATGCAAATTTGGCTCATCCCAACTAGTCCAAGGAAAGCTAATTTCAATGACCATAACACACCAAGATATATATAATGAAAGAAAGAGGGAGAGGACAGTGACTTGTCGGGAGGGCATTGCAAATAAAAGGTAGAAGAAGAATTATTATGATCAGACGGATGGCGGTTGGGTCTTAGAATAATTGCAAAACGAGTCAAGCGTGCACCAATAAAGCTTCTTCTTTCTTTATTTCTTTACTTCTTTTCTTCAATTCTCTTTTGATCTAATTCAGATGAAAAGAGTAGTACTCATCAACAACCATCATTAAACATTTTCCATTTCAGATCAAGCCCACATATGCACTTAGCTCTATAATGACCACTTATGGCAATACAACCTTAAATAGTTCCGGTAATCTTGTCCCCTATGTATATCAAAGAATCATTTTTGCTTGCTAGCTAGGTACACAACGGTGAAAGAGTTGGCCCAGATATTCCCTTCAACAAACCCAAACAGCGACAAATTACTCTTTTTGTATATTCACGACAAATTTTGCACACATCTATTGCTGTATCTCAAAGTTTAAAAAGTTAGAGAAGATCTACCCTACACTTTCTGCCATCTTACCAAATCTTTTTAATTGTTAATGAAAGTTATTGTTATCCTTGATATATTTAACGAACTGCGGAAACAACCAACTACAATATATATATATATATATATATATGCCTTCAATTCATAGAATATCCTCCCCCCGTCCGCGCTACTCCTCTCCCCTAACTGGCTCTTTAGCTAACCTATACCTAGTTTAAAGTAGGGCAAAAAAGTCCCTAAGTCCCACGTATTAGACTCAGGTTAGTTTTCTCCTTGAGTTTCAATTTGGTCAATGAACCAATTTGTTGTAAAATTGGGTCGGTTTGCCAAAATTACAATTAAAATTAAATCTAAATAGGAGGGATTTAGGGGGATGATGTATGATGTCAAAGCTTGACTAGGGTTAGACTTGCTAATGGAGACGAACTACATGACATGGATGAATAGGAGATTTGACACTTGCTCCCAATTTTTCAAACGCAAAAATCCAATAGACCCAAATAGAAATTCAAGAGGCAAATTGACCCAATTTTATAACAAAGACATCCTATTAATTCAAATTAAAACTTAGGAAAAAAAATTGACCCAAAGTATAAAACATTAAAAAGGAAATTGGCAGTTTTTCCATTAAAATATAACAAAAGGCTTGTTTTTTATAAAACCTAGAAACTTTGAACTTTAACTATCAACATTTACTTTAATTTATATGATTAAAGACAAATAAATTTAATTAGGTAAAGCATTGGCCAACGCAATTGGCCATGGATTAATACGAGTTATCCTTTAAACTACTAATTTTTTTAATAAATTGAGAGCTAAATTGTATTACTGAAAAGTGAAGAGTACCTAAGTAAATTACTGTTGTACTCATACTACTATGTTAAAAAAAAATTACCATTTTTGCTATAAAAAGGATAGGATACAAGGAAAAAAGAAATATAAATTTTTAAGGCCCTCTCTCTCTCCCTCCCTCCCTCTCCCTCCCTCCCTCCCTCTCTCTCTCTCTCTATGCTAATCGAGTGTATATATAAAAAAATCATATTATAAAATTTTTTAATATTTTTAAATATAAATTTGGAATTTTATTAAGCAAAACATTATCATATAAAATGAAAGAATTAGAATTAGAAAATTATATTCTAAATCATAATTGTAAAGATTAATAATTAATTGCTAACCATGAATTTTAATTGATATTACATAAATGTATAAAATAATTGAGTCGCAACCAAAAAAATTATATCAAATTTGATTATTAAAAAATTTATGAAATTAAATTTGAATTTATTTAAATATTTTACAAAAAAAATAATCTAATATGTTTTCAACAATAATTGAGTTAGATAATTATTTTTTTCTTATTTAAATTCTCAATAAAAAATTATGAAGATTTGACAAAAAGGTGTTATACAAAATCTACTATATTCTTATAAAAAAAACAAAATCTACTATAAATTTATTGATATTGTTTCTATAAACTAGATCCCTATCTATGGAGATATTGTATTAAAAGTAAGTAAACAATATAAATAGGTAACTTATGTGCATATGAAATAATGGTAATAATAGTAAGTTGTCAATACGTAACTTATGTGCATGTGAAATAATCGTAATAATAGTAAGTTGTCAATGCTTTACTTAATTAAAAATGCTCAAACACCTTGGGTTGTTGAAATGAAGATTTGGGTATTAATAAATAGATCTAGTTTTTCGTTATACTAGGAAAATGATCTAGTAATTTCTTGGTAAGGGTCTCTTCTTACTCGTACATATTTTTTTTGTACATCGGAAGAGAGAAAACAAATTCAATAGCACTATGTACGCAAGGTCGCGACGCCAGCTGCATCGGACCTCAGAAGCTCAGCAGTAGCTGGAGGAGGGGCCTACCAGTAATGAATTCGGGTCTCCTGGGACACCCCCAACTTAGCCAAGAAATTAGCACCTGAATTGGCCTACCGGAAGATATGGTGCATTGAGCAATGCCAGTTCCTGCTAACAATCTCCCTAATACCAAACACCAAAGCCGCCAAAGGATGATAATCACTCACCCCCTTCTTCACAAGGTTCAGAGCTGTTGTGGAGTCACTCTCCAGAATCACGTTTCGATATCCATACTCCCAGGCCATTAGAAGGCCCTGGCGAATGGCAAACAACTCCGCCATTGCAATTACAGTAAACCTAACATGTGCAGAAAAACCACACAGCCACCCACCCAAATGATTTCGTAACAGGCCCCCCGCACCAACAAGGCCCGGGTTGCCCCCAGCACTTCCATCAACATTAATCTTGACATACGGAGAGGATGGGGGCCACCAGGAAACCCAACGAGTTAGCCGAGTTGGGTGGGAAGACGATGTTAATACAAAGGCCTTTCGATACTCCAAAGACAGCCAAAAGGCCATCCCCACCATGGCCGAGGGAGGAGTACTTACACCATTAAAGATCAACTGATTCGAGCACATCAAATCCTCTAGCATAAAACAATGAAAAAACTAGGCCACTGGGAATTGTCAGAGCCTGCTGTATTTCTATCAAACCAGGATAGAAAACCTAATCCATAAAACTCAGCCCGCAGATGCACTGGTATAACCAGATCCCAAACTTCTCTAACCCGCTCACACTTACGAAGGAGATGATCTACATCCTCCTCAAACAACCCACAGCCAATGCACAAGCCTAAACTGGCCAATCCCATGTAGTGACGCCTAGCAATCGTAGCAACCATTGCTGTCTTACAAGCCACATAAAGAAAACAATCTTGTGTGGCAGCTACAGGTGCCACACACGCTTCCACACCATAGTAGATACAGGACCCTCATTTCTTGTAAGCCAGGCATAGGCTAGCTTGGCCGTATATTCACCATATGGAGGCAGTTCTCCAATATTGTGAGTCCTGCACATTACCCGAAGCAGACAAGGGGACTACTAGCACATGAGCTAGAGTTGTAGGTGAAAGAAACTCTTTAATCAACGTAGTATCCCAGTCCCTATTAATGATAACGTCTGAGACCCTCATATTCAATAGTGGCTCAGGAATGGCGGCTGTCGACACCTTCAACAGCGAAAAATCACCCACCCATCTATCCGTCCATAGGGACACAGTATCTCCCGATCCCACACACCAACACAAACCTCCCTCCAGACACTGCAGACTCCGGATGACCCCTTTCCAAAAAGGGAAAGCAAGGGCATCGAGAGCATGCGCAAGAATATTCTTTGCCCCAAGATATTTGGCACGCAACAAGCACGCCCATGGCATATCAGCACCATATAGTAGCTCCCACCCAGCCTTGCCCAAAAGAGCTATGTTGTTCTCTCTCGTACGTCGAATCCCAAGGCCACCTTGCGATTTCGGTCTAGTGACATGGTCCCAACTCAACAGGTGTACCCCTCCAGATTCTTTGTTCGACTAAAGAAATCGTCGAGCCACCTTATCCAATGCTTGGCAAGTACCCGAAGGCGACCACATCGACTGCATAGAATAAATAGGAATGGTTGTAATTATAGTCTGTACTAAAGTAGCTCGGCCTACCAAGGTTAAATGCTTAGCCTTCCAAGTCTGCAGGCGTTGCTGGACCCGATCCACAATATATTTGAAAGTGGATTGAGAGATCCTACCATGCATTAATAGAACCCCTAAGTATCTCCCCAAATCTGAAGTAACAGACATACCCAAAACCCGTTGAAGCCAGCGGACTCTACGGCGTGGCACACAAGGGGCAACATAAAAGGAAGATTTAGAAGGGCTAAGTTGCATCCCGAGAACTCATACAAACACTGAAGAGTGCGTTTCACCACCCATGCCTACTGGACAGACGCTTCAGCAAATAAGAATACGTCATCTGCAAACAGCAGGTGAGAGCAGAAAGGACCAGCCTATGATGCCCGGAGTGGAAGCCATACCTGATTCTGAACCTGATCACTAATCAACAAGGAGAGGTGCTCCATACACAAAACAAATAGGTACGGGGAGAGAGGATCCCCTTGCCTCAAACCCCTCTTAGCAGCAAAAAGAGGAAGTCGTCTGCCATTCCATAGAAGCAAGAAAGTGGTTGAAGAAACACAACACATAATCAACGTAATCAACTCCCATGGAAAACCAAAGAAGACCAAGGTATCCTCCAAGAAAGCCTAGTTCACCCAATCATACTCCTTCGCCAAATCTCTCTTAATCACTATGACCCCACATCTACTAGTTCTCCATCTCAAAGAATGTAGGAGCTCTTGGAAAATAATAATATTGTCCCTCGTTTCCCGACCCGGCAGGAAGCTCGCCTGCATAGGGCTCACCAGATCATTCAGTAACGGACGCATCCGATTCACTATCACCTTAGTAATCACCTTATACGATACATTACACAAACTAATGGGCTAGAACTGAGACACCACTTCAGGGACCTCTACTTTTCGGAATCAAGACAACCAAAATTTCTGCCAGCCTAGGGTCCACCATCCCAGTTGCAAGAGCCTGTCTTACCAAATCCCATAAGTTATCACCCAACACCTCCCAAAACAGTTTGAAGAAAATTGGATGAAACCCATCTGGCCCTGGTGCTTTGTGATCTCCCATACCACTTAAAGCCTCCCACACCTCTTCCTTTGCAACTGCTTTCATTAAATTAGCCATCTGGTGCTCATCAAGCCGGGGGTGGGCAAACGAAAGGGGTAGTGCAGCATTGACCACATTCGTAGAACCAAAGAGCACATGGAAGTGCTCTTGCACCTCTCCTTGGATAACCACCGCATCAGACGACCACTCCCCAGACACCTTCAGTCTCTCAATCTTATTTTTCTTCCTCTGATACACTGTAGAAAAATGGTAAAATCGGGTACGCCTATCCCCATATGAAATCCATTGACACCGGGACTTTTGAAACTAAAAAACTTCCTCCTGTTACAAAACGGCAGTATACTGTGCCATCACCTCCCTCTCTAAAGCAACCAAAGATGAATCGGTTCTGCTGGAGCTGGACGTCCTTCAATCGACCCAACACATGTCTCTTCTTCCGAAACAAATTGCCAAAGACTTCTTTGTTAAATTTTTGGGACGCCACCTACACTGCAGTTAAAGACTGTACAAACTATCCCGAAGCCCCAACCCACGTACTTGAAACTACATTCTTATAATCAGCATGCGAAAGCCACATCGCCTCAAATCGAAAAGGCCTCTGCGAGGGAGGGGCAGACACTCTCGAGAGATGAAGGAGCAGGGGGTGATGGTCCGAATAGGTCTGGGGAAAGTGCACCACTGAAGCTTCAGGAAATAGCTCCCTCCACTCACCATTTGCAACCGCTCAATCAAGACAGGTCTGATGTGTGCGCACCCCACGAGTACTTCGCACCCAAGTATATGCAGGGCCATAGAATCCCAAATCAAAGTGTTGCAACTCATTTAGCCTATGATTGAATAGTTTGGCCTTGCTGCTGAAAAAGAACCACCTCAGACTTCACTTGGGGACAAATAGTCATTAAAATCCCCCATCAAGAACCACAGGGCATTGGCAATAAAACTGAGGGACTGAAGGTGAGCCCATAAAAGACTACGAAACATGGCATTAGGATGCCCATACACAGCTGAGCCAAACCAGCTAGCACCTATAGGTAGAGTAAATTTAATAGTGAGGCATTGGGGATGTGATGCCACCTGGGTCAAAGAAATCCGGTTACTATGCCATAACACCCAAATTCCCCCCGAGAAACCCACAGGGTCAATCCTAACAGCCGAATCAAACCCGAATTTCAGAGAGATCTGAGAAGCTCTTTCACCTGAAACCCGCACCTCACAGACAAAAGCCGCAGTTGGCCAATGCGGCCTACACAAGTCCTTAAAACTCCGCTCAAACTCAGGATTCCCTACTCTACAAACATTCTAAGAAATAACTTTAACCATTAAAAAAGAACTGGAAAAAGAGTATCCGTACCCTAGCTCAAAAGAAAGCATCCATTGGGACCATCGACTAGTCCATCTCTTGCAAACTCAACTCAACACAAGCCAGATCTTGCCCCAGCGGATGACCAGCCACAACCCCATCCGGTGCTTCTGGTTCCTTCATATCAGCCACCAACTGTTTTGGAGTGAAGGGAGCTAGGGGTCCAATACACAAAGAGGGGGTAAGGGATGAGGAGAAGGGAGAAAGAACATTGTGACTCGTAGTCGTGTCTTGGTGGGTACTTGGGAGGCTAGGGGGGACACTAGAGGATGCCAGTTGGGACTTAGTTGCAGCATGGGTGGGCTTATCCTTTCTCAAGGGTCCACCAGACTTTGACGGGCCCTCCTATGCAACAGAAATGGATTGTGAGATAGGCCCAGCAGAAAAGACCATTGGGCCCACTCGGTGCTGGGTCTGACCGAACTTGTTTAGAATGTGGGGGGACAATCTTCATCACATCAGACATCACGGGTGCACGAGGAGGACTAATACCCACGTTCTCCTCCTGAGTCAAGTGCAGCATAGTGATTCCCCGAAGTACCCCTTGAGGTAGCAGCGGCGTTGCCCGGGCCACGCTCACGCGGTGGCGGCCGCACGCTCTTTGCGACCATCATCCACTCACCAAAGTCCGGTGAGGCCTCCTTAGTAGCTGCAGCTGCTTCCGGGGCATCCTGTTCCATCAGGTCATCCACATCCGCACCAAAAACCGGATCAATAATAATCACTCCAGCATTTCCCTTAGATGGCGATGGGTAAGATGTAGAATGGTGACCATAGGTGCCACAGCACATGCAGATAGTATGAAGCCCCTCATATTGGACCTTAAACTATTCCCCACTGATTGTGACATCCGGAACCAAAGGAAAGGATAAATCAATCTCCACACGCATTCTAGCATATAGGGTTTGAGAGGCCGTGGAGGTGTTCGAGTCAACCCGAATAGGCAATCCAATACCCCTAGCCACAGTCTCAAGAAAATCATCATCATAATACATCAGAGGTAGGCTAGGAATACGTACCTGTAAGTTTCCCTAGGCTTTATGACATTCATATAGAAGCGGAGATATGCAGCGGAAGACAAGGGAAACAACCAAGAACACATGTGAAGCTAGTAAACCGTATAACAAAATTTTACGTACCTGTAAGATTAGGGTCTTTCACCTAATAGTTGTGTAGAATCAGTAAGAGCAAGAAGAAGCCCTGCTCCTCTACGGTATC
>JAKUCV010002025.1:0-11554 GCA_028386065.3 Turnera subulata | reverse complement strand
ATGTTTCTCAATTTGACCAATCATTCTACGCCTACATTGACCACTAGATGTAGGTTCATGATCCTCATTTTATTTAGCGCTATATTATAAATAAAACAAGTATTCCGTCGACGGTTATTTCACGTCGGTTCCATCTTATTCCTGACACTATAATCGAGATCTCATCATACTCATTTATTTCAGGTACCTGAGTTGCTTCTGGAACTTTATCAATTGTGTCAGAAAAACCTCTTCTGGAGGATATTTAATATGAACCTCTACTGGAGGCCATCTTTTCTAACTGGGGCCATCTTATATCTTTTGCCCCATTCTCACTATCGAAAATTTTGTTTTCTTTTGGGACCGAGTATATTTTACGCTTCTTGCGTACTTTAGATTCATTTGCATACTATACTTGTTCTTCTGGAACATTAATTTGACCAGGAGCACTTGCAGCTGGTATATAAGATTTGGTCACTTTATGTGTCTGGCAATTGCATATAAATTTTCTTGCAAATGAATCATCTTTTGAACTTCAGGTTCACACTAATTTGTTTGAGGATCAAAACTAGATATTGATATGTATTTCAATAAACTCTTGATCCAGCTGCTTATTTCCTCCTCCTTATGTTGGGTAAACTCTTTCATCTAATTAATAATCAACATACCCAACATACTCAACATATATTCCCATTTTTCTTTAAAGACCCACTTTACTATACTGTGGTGGAGCATTAGGTACATATACTGTAGAATCAACGGTCCAAAGATGGATTTGTGACCATGAACCAATAAGATGGGGAGATTTTATGATAACTTGTTGGCTTGATGCACACAAGTGATGCTGCAAGTAAAATATGATTTTCTCAAACAATAATATTTCATTAACAATGGTCCTGCAATCAATTGTCAATATTCCCCCAGATCTGTCTGGGTTTATTTCCAATGATATGCATTATCCATTGAAGAAATATACCAGTATTATCTAGACATATAGTCTTATCACATAATTAGGGATGTGTACCCGCAAGTGGCTTAACCATTAAAATAAGTACGCACAATGCCAACTTTGATCACACAATAGACCATCTAGTCGATGCATCATAAAAATTACCTAGATGGTCAACACGGCGGATTTATCAGTCCGCGTACATGTCCCTGAATTATTTCCAAGCATACTGGTGATTCTAGGCCAACCTCATCTTAGGAAGACCGAACAATCAATTTTCGCAGCAAACAAACTCATGGAAATTCATTGATTGTAAAAACTTATGGTTTTTCAATGAATAACCAAATAATTTTCGTGCATCATTATTGAACCGAGATGGCCCATCCGGTCATGCCAAACAATAAATCCATGAACCAACTTCAAGTTGGTGCCAGCTTCAGGCTGCGCAAGCTGTGTATTTAAACACTTAAAAGTGCTAGCTCCAGGCTAGTGCATTCCAGCTTCTGGCTGGATATGTTAAGTTTCAATTACTCAACTGCTAGCTTCAGGCTAGCTATATATGTGCCAATTTTAAGCTTATTTCTGCTACTCATGTCGAAAAAGATCAGAATTATTGAGCAATAATTAAAGTAGTGACAAACTTTTCCAAAAACAAAACCTCGAAAATTGAAAAGCTTTGGAGTTTACTGACAAATAATGCAAAGTTTTTAATTACCGAAAAATCTTCTGGATCTTTTCGGAGACAGAAAAAGAGTCCACATTTGAAAAACTGACACCTAGCTATCTAATCTCTGACTATAAGAAGGGGAGGCGGTTGAGACAGGAAGATGCACAAAACTCAGAAAACTCAACAAGACAAGAAAAATGCCTTCCCCAGCTACTGTTTTCTTTGTTGAGGGTGCCTCTCTAGGAAGAAGGAATAGGTTAGCTTATAGCATGGTGAATGAGCAGCAAGAGGAATTACCGAATGATCTGGCGAGAATTCCTTGTTTACTGTTTGTTGATGAACTTTATTCATCTAGGTTCTTTGTAACTCCTAGGGAAGAAACATTCTTCCTAGAGGACCAAAACAATCTAAGGGCTTCCTTTTATGGCTCGGCTAACTCTATTATGTTTTTCATATCTAATAGACTGCAGAATTTTCAGCTAGGGCCTTCATGTCAAATTTTAAATGAAAGCAGTTATTATCAGGTTTCCATGATGGCTCGGAGCGTCCCAAGGGTGACTAGGTTACCACCTACATGGCCTATGGTACGACTTCTACTATGGAATTGCAGGGGTGTAGCAAGAAGGTCCCAAGATTTTGTGCGTACCTTAAGGAATCTGAAGAATCAGTACAAGCCCAACATGGTACTGATTACTGAGACTTTGTGGCAAGCAGGAGAAAATCATGGTGTAATCCCACTCCGTTTTTCTGCAACGAATCGGTTTGAGATACCTAGAGAAAACAACATGGGTGGTATGTGGTTCTCCTGGAATGACAGTGTTAGGGTCAACATCAACAACGAGGCTCAGAGTTTTAGAGTCAATGTTGTACCCAACAGATAAATATCTGTATAAACTTATGTATGAGGACAATTCCTCTTTGAATGTTCTCCAGTTATGGATCCATTATGCAATAATAATATGCATATTTTTCCTTTGCCATTAAAACCTCATCCAGGGCCATAAGCACAATTAATTATACTGTCTTATTCGCTTCAGGGAATAGAGTAGAGTCAATTCAACGGGATCCATAATAATCTCTTTTATTACTATAAATGGGGGTTTCTATACTCTTCAAGAGTATTAGCTCTTCCAGAGCGTAAATATATTATCTTCTGGATCATAGTAAAGCATGCGTTCTTCAGGAACATATTCAAACTTATGCTCTTCTGGAGCGTATTAAAATTTTTTTATTTCGAGATTGTACTATCACATGTTATGTGAAATAGTTGACATCCACACATATAATTCTCCCCCTTGGATGTCAACTTGCATGTCTTCAGGACAAATGCCTGAGCCATTATTCTAGAAACGATGATAAAATGCTGTAAAGTAAATAAAATAAAATAAAATAGCACATAATAATAAAACTGAAACATAAATTAAAATTATTCAATATATACTGGCTTGCACCTTCAGGGTAAGCAAGATAATAACAGTATCCATCATCGGATGGTCATACAATATCCATCTTCTGGTAGTCATAAAATATCCACCTTCTGGTGGTCATACAACATCTTTCTTCAATTTTCCTCAAAGATCTGCGGGATCTTTTGGCAGTAAGACATCCAGTCTTTGCTGTATATTCGCTTTTTATTGCGTCTGCCAGACAATTTGCATTTAAAAAGCATTCAATGCCCATAACAAATTTCTTTCGGAAATTTTAAGGGCCTTCAATTAACATAATTCCAAAATTTAAATGAATAAAAGACTTAATTAAAAATAAATAAACATGGGCCTTTTATAAATTAGCCCAGTCAAAAAATAAATAACCAAAAATTAAATACGATGGGCTTTATATGAGCCCAAGAATAATGTAAATGAAATTAAAGCGAAAATTAAATGCAACGGGCCATGTACGAGCCCAATCAAAACGTAAATGAAAACGAGAAATTAAATATAATGGGCCTTTTCGTAGCCCAATAAATAACCGAAAATTAAAGGCAATGGGCCTTCTATGAGCCCATTTGTAATTTAAATAAAAACATAAACATAAATTAAATAAAAGCATAATAATAGATATAATATACACCTACTCGATAAATCTTTCGGCAATAATAATGGCATAATAATAAAGAATATAATATATATATATATATATATATATGCTTACTCGATAAATTTTTCAGCAATAATAAGAGCATAATAATAAAGAATATATAACATATATAGAAAGGATGAAAGTAGTAATAAGAAAAGTTTTAGAAATAAATACCTTAATAGAGTAGAGACTCGTGATGATAACGTGTTATAAAATTGGGGGAGATTTATGGAATAATACAAACTTGATCAAACTTGATCAAGGTAATAATACAACTTTGGTAATAATAATACACTTTTGACAATAATATGTGCAAGAGAATAATAAATTTAGATGGAAGGAGATTGGAAGAGAAGTGTATGGAATGAGAAGAGAGTGAAGTTTATAGTGGGTTGTAAGTGCATGAAAGTGAAGGAATGAAGGGGTATTTATAGTTGGAAATAGGAGGATAAAAACAAATAAGTATGATTAATTTAAAAGGATAAAATCAAAGGGATGTTAGGTAAAGGAAGATGATATTATGATTGGGACAAATGGAATTATGGAGGGTAATTAGCCAAAGAGATAATTCCAAGTAGAAGTTTGGTGTATGGGTAAAGTATTTACCGAGGGTGAATTTGGGTATGGTAAAAATGAGTTTTACTGGATGGTAACAATGACATTCACCATAATTTATTTATAACAATCGTGACAATATCCATGTTTGTACCGTCTCAAGCCTAAAACATTTGACTGTAGTAGAAAAGATATTTGGGGCCCGGACCATGAACAATTCTTTTGTTTATCTTGCAGCTAGCCAAAAAGTGTTCTCCTTCTTCAGGGTTGTTTATGTTATATCACCAAACAACTAACGACTTACCAGACCTAATATGAGAGTGATCTTTGTTGAATTTCTGGAGTGTATGGTCTGATTACAATAGGCAAAAGGAAGAAAAATATAAAAGAAGAGTAGCTAGAAAGGAAAAGAAATAACTAAGAAGGGGGGGGGGGGGGGTGAGGAGAACAAGAATCTTCTGCAGACATTCCTTGCCTTTTCTGTTTTGCTTTTCTCCTTCATATAGCTATCCATCCCGAGCCTTTTGCTGCAAACGGTTATTCCAACTCACTGCCCCATAATATAATCTGCCAATCTTCTAGAAGACAACCTTGCTCTTTCACTCCTTGAGGCTGCAGGGACATGAGCTTGGGCTCTGTAGAGGTCGTTGGATCACTCCCAAAAGCCACTTCTTGGACTTTATTGTCTATAGGCCCATTGTTAGCCTCGTCAGTCAAAGCCCCATTCATAACAATACCTCCATCCCGGAAAAGAACCTTGTCCTCAAGGTTCAGTGTTAGGAAACTTCTACACAACTGCTCTTTAGAGCAGCTTTAACAAGGAGATTCTGAAGAGGAAGCTGGTGTAGTGTAGAGAATTTGCAGAAGAAATTCCAGAATAGAGAGGCAGGGATTGATTCAAACCCGGGAAATAAAGATAGAAAGGTGTCCACTACTGGATTGACAAGATCCTGTGCCAAAGTTATATGTTGCTCACGTACATGAGCCAAACCAAACACTTCTTCCAGCAAAATAGGTTTTGTAAGTGGAAGCTTAGTGGTGGTAGTTTGTGGCAACTGAGAAGGATGACCTTCGAAGCATTCAAAATCGGTGGAAGGGTCTTTCTTAACAAGTGTTGCAGTCAAAGAATCTTCGCCCACCAAGTGTTCGTGTTTATGCAAATGTGAAAACTCTAAGGTAGTAGGCTGAGGGGAATCGAAAAGGCCATAATCCAGGGTAGAATCGGTGGAAAGGATAGGTTGATCTCCGCCGGGGGCAACATCAAGCGAGGAGTGAGGTTCGGGCATAGAAAACATAGATAACTGGTCTAGAACCCGCTTGAGCGTCTCTTTAATATCATCAACCTCCTTACGCAATTCATTTTGTGATTCAGTGATAGCTTGAACAGATTCGTCCAAAAGCATATAACAAGTGCTCTCTGCCATCGAGGGAGAGAGTCAATGGAAGCACAAATGTTATATCACCAAACAACTAACGATTTACCAGACCTAATATGAGAGTGATCTTTGTTGAATTTTTGGAGTGTATGGTATGATTACAATAGGCAAAAGGAAGAAAAGTACAAAAGAAGAGTAGCTAGAAAGGAAAAGAAATAACTAAGAAGGGGGTTGAGGAGAACAAGAATCTTCTGCAGACATTCCTTGCCTTTTCTGTTTTGCTTTTCTCCTTCACATAGCTGTCCATACCGAGCCATTCGCCGCAAACGGTTATTCCAACTCACTGCCCCACAATATAATCTGCCAATCTTCTAGAAGACAACCTTGCTCTTTCACTCTTTGAGGCTGCAGGGACATGAGCTTGGGCTGCAGAGGTCGTTGGATCACTCCCAAAAGCCACTTCTTGGACTTCATTGTCTATAGGCCCATTGTTAGCCTCGTCAGTCAAGGCCCCATTCATAACAATACCTCCATCCCGGAAAAGAACCTTGTTCTCAAGGTTCAGTGTTAGGAAACTTCTACACAGCTGCTTTTTATTTTCCCAAGTTGCATCATCCACCGGCAACCCTTCCCACTGCATTAACCATTGTTCCAATCTACGATCAGCCTCTTTAATAAACTGTTGGCGAAGGATAGCTGCTGGCTGTAAGACCAATGTAACATAGGAATCCACCAGGTGCAAAAGATCAACCAATTGAAAAATGCAGTAAAAGGTGATTACACTAAATAGGGTAGCAATGTGCTTGTTGTGGCATTGGAAAAGAGCTGAATGCTTGTAACAAGACTGGAGTTCAAGAAAAACACATTTGGCTACTGGAAAAATGATATTCGTACTAATTTTATAGGCAAACATTGTCAATTGATTTTGATCTTGCTGCCACTGCCATTTGAGAGAGATTAGCACCTCATGATGATTGAGCCTGTGAGCTCCCAAATAAGCACCTCCAGAGTATCCCTTAACGTAGCCTGACTCAATGGAAAAAAACAGGTACACAAAGGATTTTTAAAAGAATTAGTGTACCAACAACTTGAGAGAAGTTACTAGGACCGTATCCATCCCATAGTAGCATAATCATAAGAGGAAAAAGAACTTCATGCACAATATAGGATGCTGGCTCCAACCAATAACAAACAATAGTAGATTCTTTGGCATAGAGTTCACCAAAACTATTAAATGCCACCTGTTGGAATAAAAGAACCTCCCCTGTCCATGCCACATGTGTACCAAGATGCATGAATTGACATTGAGACGTAGTATATCCAAGGACATGAGCAAGAGTAGACAACCAATAAAATCCCAAATCCAATTCCAATCCTTGAATTGTTAATAAAAGCCAGCTAATAGAAATAAAGACCTGCTGCATAGTGTCAATAGAAGACATCCATTCCCCTCCTCCAACAACTATGACTACGAAATTAAGAGGTCGTTCAGCAATGAGGTGCAACAGGTTTACCATGTGAGTGTGCACAAATTGAGAGGTATTAGCCTCGTCAAGTAATGCATACATAGGATAACCATTGACACTAATAGAACAGCTGCCCGCCACTATATGAGAAGAAGGATCAAATTGATCATGTATTTCCTTTAGCACAAAAGCACTAAGAACCGCAATAGAGGAGGAAGCTAGTGGCTCCGGTTCTAAAGAGGCCAGTGGATCGCCATCATCTACAAGAAAAAAAAACTGAGGTAGAGTTTGGCACCTGGAGCTGTGGTTGTACGTTTCATCACAAGTGTAATCGAATCCATAGATTCGTTGGGCCCTCTTTAGAGCAGCTTCAACAAGGAGATTCTGAAGAGGAAGCTGGTGTAGTGTAGAGAATTTGCAGAAGAAATTCCAGAATAGAAAGGCAGGGATTGATTCAGACCCGGGAAATGAAGATAGAAAGGTGTCCACTACTGGATTGACAAGATCCTGTGCCAAAGTTATATGTTGCTCACGTACATGAGCCAAACCAAACACTTCTGCCAGCAAAATAGGTTTTCTAAGTGGAAGCTTAGTGGTGGTGGTTTGTGGAAACTGAGATGGATGACCTTCGAAGCATTCAAAATCGGTGGAAGGGTCTTGCTTAACAAGTGTTGCAGTCAAAGAATCTTCGCCTACCAAGTGTTTGTGTTTATGCAAATGTGAAAACTCTAAGGTAGTAGGCTGAGGGGAATAAAAAAGGCCATAATCCAGGGTGGAATAAAAGGATAGGTTGATCTCCGCCGGGGGCAACATCAAGCGAGGAGTGAGGTTCGGGCATAGAAAACATAGATAACTGGTCTAGAACCCGCTTGAGCGTCTCTTTAATTTCATCAACCTCCTTACGCAATTCATTTTGTGATTCAGTGATAGCTTGAACAGATTCTTCCAAAAGCAGATAACAAGTGCTCTCTGCCATCGAGTGAGAGAGTCAATGAAAGCACCAATGTTATATCACCAAACAACTAACGATTTACCAGACCCAATGTGAGAGTGATCTTTGTTGAATTTCTGGAGTGTATGGTCTGTTTACAATAGGCAAAAGGAAGAAAAGTACAAAAGAAGAGTAGCTAGAAAGGAAAAGAAATAACTAAGAAGGGGGGTGAGGAGAACAAGAATCTTTTGCAGAAATTCCTTGCCTTTTCTGTTTTGCTTTTCTCCTTCATATAGCTGTCCATCCCGAGCCTTTCGCCGCAAACGGTTATTCCAACTCACTACCCCACAATATAATCTGCCAATCTTCTAGAAGACAACCTTGCTCTTTCACTCCTTGAGGCTGCAGGGACATGAGCTTGGGTTGCATAGGTGTTGGATCACTCCCAAAAGCCACTTCTTGGACTTCATTGTCTATAGTCCCATTGTTAGCCTCGTCAGTCAAGGCCCCATTCATAACAGTTTACTAGCGGAAAAGAAGAGAAGGAAATCTTTGTGCATGGTATGTGCATGCACAATAAAATATAGTGTTTTTTTTGTCAGCAATATATTATGGTAGTTTTAAAATTTTACCGCCTTCCAATTTGGACTCATCAACAAAACCACCCGACCAGACAGAAATGAAATTGATCAAAGCCCTTTGCGTACGAGCCGTTGACCAAAAAAAACCAAACAAAACAAGCCTTTAAAACAATTCTTTTGTTGTTATGAAAAAAAATATGAGTAAATGTTAGTTGTACCTACCCAACTATCCTCCCTATATATATATTCACTGCATGTGCTACTGGAAGAGGAACTCCTCCATTTTCTTCCTTCTCTATCAATACATTGTGTGTAAAATCAATGAAGAAATGAAACACTACATTTTACAACTCGTTATCAGCACGATTTGTTCTACCCGAGCAATGTGAAAACGAGAGCAGAAATGAAATAAAAAAGGGAAGAAAAACTGGAAAACACCCAAACCCACCACCTTTTCTTCTCCTCGGCACTGTTCATAAGGAACGGTTCCGCGCAGCTTCTCGAGACACCACCACCACCGGCGTGTTCCCCATGCCGTCGCGACCTCGATGCCACCTTCCACGTCCATTCCTGCCGCCGGACGCGCCGCCAGGATGAGAAGACCCGACGGCCATGCCCGACGACCCGACGGGTCTGCCTCCACCTACACGCGACGGCCGCGCCACCTCCTGCTGCAATCGTGCTCGTCTTCCCCCTCTGCACCCCTCGCCGTGCCTCCTCCTTGCACCCACGCTCACCGTCGCTGCCGGACTGAGCCGCCATCGCGTCTTCCTCGCGCTCGACGGACTCCACCACCGCAGCAACACCAGCGACGGCCTCCACCAGCAGGCGCTTCCTCTCCACCGTTCTGCCTTCTACCTCGCGCCACTCGCCCCGGTTCGTGTGCGCAGTTGCAGGAAGAGCACCCGCCAGAGGTTGAAAATGACCCGGATGGGTCGTGGTCCGGGTCGGGTTTGACCCGCGCTTGGGGGTTGGTCTGGACCTTTGGGTAACTAGGCTTGGTTACTTGGAGGCATGGGCATGGTTACTTGGAAGCTGGGCCTGATGTGTGGCCTGCGCCTGGGTTGGCACTATTCATGGTCCAGTCCAGAATTAAAAAAAAGGGGGACAATAATAAATATAATTCTAGAAAATAAAAAATAATATATAATATGAGAAAATAATAATTATTATCAAGAAAATAATTTTGAAAACGGTATTATATATCGGGGTATAAGTATGATATATTATATATTACTGCTGAAAAATTTATCGAGTAAGCATATTTTATGTTTTTATTTAAATTACGATTGGGCTATTAAAAGGCCAATTGCATTTAATTTCTCGCTTTAATTTCATTTACATTTTGCTTGGGCTCGTACAAGGCCCATCGCATTTAATTTTCGGTTATTTATTTTTAATTGGGCTAATTAATAAAAGGCCCATGTTTATTTATTTTAATTAAGTCTTTTATTTATTTAATTTTGGACTTATGTTATTCGAGGCCCTTAAAATTTCCAGAAGAAATTTATCATGGGCATTAGATGCTGGAATGCATTTAAATGCAAATAGCCTGGAAGACACAATAAAAGAGAATATAAGGCAAAGACTAGAAGTCTTACTGCCAAAAGATCCAGCAGATCTTTGAAAAAAAAATTAAAGAAAAATATGACCACCAGAAGTTGGATATTATATGACCACCAGAAGATGGATATTCTCCCAAAATTTTATTGCATGTGTATGCACCTGAAGTTGCAAGATTTTAAATCTATTGTGTGGAGAATACATTATTGATGTTGATACGAAAAGAAAACGATTTAATTATCATATATGCTCCTACAGTAGCAATATGGTGAAAGAGAATTCACGAAATATTTGATTTAATCCCATGCCTCATAGCTCCATTCCCTGAAGTGAATGCGACTGTATGTGATAATTTTGGGCATGGCTATGAACATTCAATTGGTCACAATCAGGCCGTATAAGGCATCTAGTAAATGGTTATCAAGTGTCCCTGAAGGGAAAATCTAATATTGATGAAACCATATATATTCAAGAAGATGACCATGATGTTTGGATATTATTATTATCTTACTTACCCTGAAGGTGCAAGTCAATTTATATTGAATGTTTTTATTTTATGTTCAGCTTTATTATTATGTGTTACATTACAGCATGTTATTTTTACTTATGTTTATTTTACAGCATGTTATAACTCCTAAATTTTTAATGTGAACATGAAACTATCGTTTCTAGAATAATGACTCGGGCATTTGTCCTGAAGACAATACAATGACATATTCCGTATCTAATAAACGGAAATTATTCATAAGTAACATATGATTGTACAATCTAAAAATGAAAAGAAGATTAACATGCTCTAGAAGAGTATATATTTAAGCTCCAGAAGAGCTTAACTTTCACTATACCTTAGAAAAGTATATATTTAAACTCCAGAAGAGTACAGTTTTAATATGCTCTAGAAGAGTATATATTTAAGCAACAGAAGAGTTTAGCTTTCACTATACCTTAGAAAAGTATATATTTAAGCTCCAGAAGAGCACAGTTTTAATATGCTCCAGAAGAGTAAAATGTTTATGCTCTGGAAGAGCTTGAATTTTATTATACTCCTGAAGAGCAAAATTTTTTTTCCTAATTACTATAATTAATGAATATTATGTTGATACAATAAGTGTGGAAGCCCGTACCCCAATTAAATAAAAATAAAATAATTAAATGAAAAAGAGTTACCAAAATACTCTCGAAACCCGGGGTACAAAAACCGATGCTTCAGCATACAAACATTTTCCATGAAAATGTATTAACAACGAGATGTCATAAAAGTAAATGAGATCAACCGGCTTAACAAGTAGTAAGCCATCACGGCATCTCGCCGACATAATATCACAAAATCAACTCCGGCTAACTGCCGATATAGAGATAAAATATTTATGACATCTCGAGTTATTTCACATGCAGCGGAAGATAAAAA
>JAKUCV010002024.1:0-42953 GCA_028386065.3 Turnera subulata | reverse complement strand
CTAGGTCTAATACATACTGATGTATGCGGACCTATGTCTACACAGGCTAGAGGTGGTTTTCAATACTTCATTACATTTACTGATGACTTCAGTAGATACGGCTATGTGTATCTAATGAGACACAAGTCAGAATCCTTTGAAAAGTTCAAAGAATTCAAGAATGAAGTACAGAATCGACTCGGAAAAGTATTAAGATGCTTCGATAAGATCGAGGTGGTGAATACTTAGACCGAGATTTTCTTGACTATCTAAAGAGTTATGGTATAGTATCACAACTTACTCCACCGGGTATGCCTCCATGGTATGGAGAATCCAAAAGGACGAACAAAACCTTGTTAGACATGGTTCGTTCTATGATGAGTCAAGCTGACGTTCCTTCTTCCTTTTAGGGACATGCATTATTTAGTGCTGCATTTACCTTAACCGTGTTCCATCTAATCGGTTGGATAGACACCATATGAGATATGGATTGGGAAGCGTCCCAATTTGTCTTTTAAGAGGATTTAGGGTTGTGAGGCTTGCGTGAGACGTTAAGCATGAGATAAACTCGACCCTAAATCCGACAAGTGCCTTCTGTATGATACCTTAAAGGGTATTGTTTCTATAATCCCATAGAGCACAAAGTGTTTGTGGCTCGGAATGCTATTTTTCTAGAAAGAATGTCTATTTCTAGAAGAATTAGTGGGAGGATAATGGAACTCGAAGAAGTTCGAGATAAAGAGGCTGAGATGGAACAAGAACAGGAACCACAAAGTGTTGTGGACGAGAATCCTGTTCCTGTAACACATGGACCGCGTATGTCGGATAGGATTCGGCATGAGCCCGAGAGATATGGATTTCTCGTGACTCATACCGGTGATGTGATGCTCATAAGTAAGGATGAGCCCACTTCCTATCAGTTGACCATTACGGGTCTTTTCTCCAAGAAGTGGCTTGAAGTTATGAATTCGGAAATGGAATCCATGTATCAAAAACATGGTATGGACCTTGTTTGATCCACCTGAAAGGGTAAAACCTATAGGGTGCAAATGGGTCTTTGTGAAAGACTGACATGGATGGTAATGTGATTACCTTTAAAGGGCAATTGGTTGCGAAAGGTTTCAAGCAAGTTCATAGTATTGACTATGGTGAAACTTTCTCACCAGTCGCCATGGTTAAATCCATCCGGATTCTATTGGCTATAGCTGCATACCATGATTATGAGATTTGGTACGTAATTTGCAAAGGTCCATTTGTGGACTAAGGCGGATTTCTAGGAGTTGGAATCTTCGTTTTTAATGATGTAATCAAAGAATTTGGTTTTATTAAAAGTGAAGATGATTTATGTGTTTACAAGAAGGTTAGTGGGAGCACTATAGTTTTCTTATTGTTGTGTATTGACGACATTCCACTTATTGGGAATTATATTCCGACACTACAGTCTGTAAAGACTTGGATAGGAAAGAATTTCTCAAAGAACGACTTAGGGGGAGCTATCCAAGTGTTAGGTATAAGGATCTATAGTGATAGATCCAAAAAGCTTCTCGGGCTAAGTCGGAGTACATATGTTGATAGGGTGCTAAAGGCATTTAGCTTGCAAGATTCCAAGAAGGGTTTCTTGCCCATGTCACATGGCATATCTCTCTCAAAGAGTCTATATCCTAGTATGACTAAGGTGAGAGAGTGGATGAGTTAGGTCCCTTATGCTTCTGCAATAGGATCTATCATATATGCCATGCTATGTACAAGACTGGATGTCGCTTATGCTGTAAGCGTCACAAGCAGATGCCAATCTGATCTCGGTGAAAGTCACTGGATAGCGGTTAAGAAAATCCATAAGTACTTGAGAAGCACTAAGGATGCATTCCTGGTTCACGGAAGCGTTAATGGGCTTGTTGTAAAGTGTTACAAAGATGCCTGCTTCCAAACTGACAGGGATGATTTTATATCGCAATCAGTTTAGATGTTTTGTCTTGGAAGTGGTAATGTGTGCTGGAAGAGTTCCAGGCAAGAAACAATTGCCGACCTTACAACTGTGGTTGTACAAAGTTTCGTTTGCGAACTTTGTATCAGATCTTTTGACTAAGCCTCTCACGCAGCGGAAGCGTGATGGTCATGCTAGATCCACATGTATGAGATATATGGATGATTGGCTTTAGTGCAAGTGAGAGATTGTTAGTATAATACGCCCAAAAGCCAATTATGGATGATTATTTGTAGTCATGTATACACAATAAGGTTATTCCAATAAGTATCGTTTATGAGATAAACGCTTGCACATACTTATAACCCTAGAATATTTCATATTCTTAAATGTCCCTAGTCGATTATTATTACGGATGGGTTGTAATAATAAATTAAGACTAGCGTATGTTGAGAATTTATATGTGATATGAATTCTACATACGGGTACAAGTTAGAGAACTTGTAGACTAGACCGACCCACATAAGAACCCTACATGAAACGTTATATGTATGTCATTAGTGGTTCTTGTAGATGTATTGTCCTCCGACCTGAGATCGTCAAGGTATCCAACATATGAGTCTTGTACTTTGAGATTATTCCTAGTCACCCGTAACTGGGTGGACATAAGGGTAATCATTGTGTATATGATGATTATGTAGTGGGTTTTGATTGATCAATAGGGGATTCGTCCGACCCATATAACGGGTATATTATCAGATGGTTTCTTGATAGAGTTGAACTGTTAAATGCATGGCCATGCTCGGATAATGATATATGATATCATTGGTATCCGTTTTACCGGTTAACTCGAGGATCAAGAAACCTAGATTAAACACATACGAGATTGACATATTCCATGTCTCGTGTTTGATCTTGATAATGGGACGAAGGGACGATGACATGTTCCGAGGCATAGAGAATCAGTACTGATCTTGTCATTCGGGTAGCAATGATGTGTTACTAGACGCCACTCTTTGCTTATAATTGTAAAATGAGAATTTTACAATTATTGCCGGACGTTACAAGTGCCTACAGGGTCACACACAAAGAACCGATGATTCGAGCAGATGGTTGAACCGTGGTTGGACCATGGTTGGACCGGGTGTGGTTAGACCGTGGTTGAACCAGGGTCGTTTTGGTACAATAATTAGGTGAATTATTGACCAGAGATCAGACCTTATGATGTGTGTTGTGCTGGAAAGTCTAGTGGAGGCATTATCATGTCTTGACATGATTAAGTAGGAGATGGGCCAAGGTTGGCCATTACTTCCACTAACCTATGTCTTCATTTGGCATGTGTATGATCTAGTCATCCTCTTCCTCTCTTGGGGTTCTCTGAACGTTTTTGAGTCTTGAGAGCCTTGAGAAAAACACTCACCTTCAGCTTCTTCATTCTTTGGGAAAGAAAGAAGAACACAAAAACACCACAAACACAAGCACCCGCTTCTTGTTGCTAGCACATCAGTTCGGGTGAGCTCGAGGCTTGATTCGTGTGACGATTCCAAGCCGATCACGGTTCGTGTGGATACAGTAGAGGAGCGAGGCTTTTGTCTGGCTCTAGCTGATTCGGCTCTACAGTTGGGTGAAAGACCTCAACCGAGCAAGGTACGTAAATTTTGTTATACGGTTTATGCATGCTTCACTTGGTTCTTGGTCTGTTTCCCTTGCTTCCGCTACTTGTTGTGCTTGGTATATGAATGTCATATAGCTTAGGAAAACTTACATAGTTAACCCCTAATCAACCCAGAATCACCACTTTTCTTGATTAGTACTCCCACCAATCATCTCCTAATTGATTGATTACACATTATGTTCCCATTTTATGCCCAAATCATACCAAAAATACATTTACCATTAAAGAATGATTGTGGAAAATCAGAGCTAAAATTAGTCTGCAAGTCATGTGTTTATGAGCTGCTCAACTCTGAAGGTCCACATTTCAATAACTTAGGCCCTCAAATTCATACTTAATCCAAAAATAAATCATCTTATTATATTCGGGTTAGAATAAACAAGAAAGCCCAAATAAATAAAATGGGATAGTATTTTAATGAACTAGTCTTTAGTATATTCTTATCCTAAGATTAAAATATCTCATTAATCCTAAGATTTAAACACATAAACCCCAATTCATAAAATATACATTCCACTAAAATAAATCCCAAGTGTGCCTTAGCCAAAGACCAAATCATCTCATTAATCTTATGGTATAAGCATACCCGAAATCTGAATTAGAGGAATATTCATGGGTCAAATTTGGGTGTTCACAGTGGGCATCCCATGCCCCTGTGTCATATAACTGGGTTTGAAAGAAACGTGGATACAGCATGCCCTTTGCCTAAATGCGGGCACATCATGCCCTTGGTTCAATTTTCTCAAGGTGGAGCATCATGCCCCCTATATCATCTAATTGGAGTTTCAAAGATGGGGATTAACATGCCCTTAGTTTAGAAGCATTTTGGGCATCCCATCACATAGTCAGACAAGTCAAATAAATAGGCTCGTCATGCCCGTAGAAATTAGTCAGTCAAGGTGGGGTAATGTGCAACTAGAGTCTGCGGGTGACCATAGTGTTTGCTTCTTGGGTGTGGGCATGGCATGCCCATCTTTTTACAAACAATGTCTTCTAAAGATTCGAGCGTGCCATGCCCCTCCAACCATCAATACTTGGAAATATAAGTCTATATAAAATGATGAATTTCTGATGTTGATCATTTACCCTCAACCAAGTCTACCTTATCACTTACATAAAATGATGAATTTCTATGTAAGTGATGCATGAGCATGTCTACAATATGTTTATCTTTTCAATGCATAAGGGTGCCCCGAGCTTCTACATGTATACTTTCAGAAACAAGTGCTTATGACATGTTTTCCTCTTTTTTTCTCTTTTCGTTTCTCTTCTACTTTTCATTTTCCTCTCTCTTCTTCTCTCACTATCTTCTCTCTCCACGTTTTCCTCTCTTCCTCTAGTCTCTTCTCCCTCTCGATTTTTCCTCTCTTTCCCTCATCTTCTCTTTTCTCGTCTCTCTCCTTCTCTCTATCTCTCGCTCTTCCTCTTCTCTTCCCTTTCTCTCTCTTTTCTTCTCTTTCTATCTCTCTTTTCTTCTTGAATGCAAGTGCTTCCTAATTCTACATGATGTGTTCGCTTCTTGAATGTGATGCATAAGAAATATGCATAGTTTTAGGCATAATTTTAAACATAATTTTCTCTCATTTTATCATGATTATATACCTTGCTTTGCACTATTTCATTATATTCCTTTAAATTCCATCCCTTGCTATATGATTAGTGATTCCAGGTGAATTTTAAAGAATTTTGGAGGACTTTGCTGAAGAATTAGCAGGAACAGTCTCTGCCATAGCCTGAGCCTGTTTCAAGATTTCGAGAGCCTATTGTTCATTGTAGAATCAATAAAAAGCGACGAAAACTCCTCCAACTACCAATTATCTACTGAATTTCTTTATCCCCGCCTTGATCCACAAAGTCTCCATGCCACCACACCAATCGCAAGAGAAGCTGGAATCAATTGCAAAGAAGAATCAAAAAATATTACAAATAGGACTACCACAGGCTCAGCCTGTGGAATCTGTAGAACACCAGAAAGGCAAAGAAATAATATAAAATTCAGCCACTTGTAGAACCTCGCCACTTGCAGCATTTTCAACCCTGCAATCATAACCTGAGCATTTCAGAAGACTTTCTGTATGAGAAAGAGGCAATAATCATTTCACCCAAAGAATATTGCACTTAAAGAACTATTATCCTCCCCAAAAGTCTTCTAAACCTGCAAATCTGAGAATTGAGGCTATCAGCACACTTCCCATGGTGCCTTATCCTTAGGAACATGATGGGAAACAAGTGAAATCCAACTTGCCCAACTACCATACCATCCAGCAAGTGGGAGAAGAGAGAAGTAGAGGATCCGCGCCTATAAATAAGAAGAAGGAAGAAAAATTGAGCATCGATTAATCCATCGATCAAGACACCAAAGAAATTGCAAAAGCTTAGGAACAGAGGAAAAAACCTAGTTTCAAAGGGACACACGATTCTGCAGCTTTTTGTATAGAAATTGTGTTGCCCCTAGCCTCCAAGTTGTTCCCAATCAGATGCTTTTCTTTGTTTTTGTTTTTCTGTAATTCTGAGCATGAATTAAACAACCCCTCTTAGGTTGAAGGGGTGCAACATGTCTCTGGTTTTTATGTAATAAATTGCTCTTTACATGTTCTTATCCCGTTTTCTTGTTTTGGTTGTTGCACACTTTATACATGTTTGAGTTCTTGCCAAACCCTTGCATGATGATAGGTAGCTAGGTGAAGGACAGAAAGGAGAAGCCATAGTTACTGGAACCACAGCAACCTACCCTTAGTTTTTGGCTTTTGACAGGAGTTAGGAACTAATTGAGGAATTAGCCTCAACAGCAATCTTAATCCCCTTGGTTTGACCGATGCGAAAGCATTTGGATGAGTGAGAATCTTGGGACTCACCTGTGAGGGAAAGCAAGTGGGGGCAGTATAGGTTAAGAGCGCTTGTAGAAAGTAACCTTTATACCTTGACTGTATGCAATCGACAGGTCCAGTACAGGATCAGCCTGTCAAAGCCTAGTCAAGTAGATAACACCAATTTTAATTTGATTCTCGATTGACTATTGGGAAGCCTATTTTAATCAAGTAGTAGTTTGGTGATGGACCAAAAGGTGAAGCCATTTGTGCTAGACCAACAATGGTCAGCCTTCATACCTTAGCCGTTCTAAAGAAGATAGGGAGAGACTGTGGGAGAACATGCCCCAACACCAAACTTCACCTCTAAATGAACGTCTATTCTAGTGACAGGGTATATGTGGAACCTTGGGGAACTATCAGTAAGATATCTTATTGGGAGCCCCTTCAAGATATCTTACTAAACACATGCCGTCAACAGGCTCAGCCTGTTATGACGTTGTTGAGCAATTTAAAGCATGAAACAGGACATGCGAACCCCAGATGCCTAAGACTTCACATAATCTGATCTCTTCCTAATTCAACACTGCTGCTACTTTTATTTTCTTGCTTAGTTTATATTTCAATAGCATTCACCCAAAATTTATGCCTTGTTTGTTTAAGTCTAATTTGTCTATTTGAAGGTAACAGGTTCAACCCAGTCCCTGTTGATACGACCTTGATAGTACTACAACAACCCTATACACTTGTAGGACCTTATCAAGTTTTTGGCGCCGTTGCTGGGGACTGGTGCTTGATACTATTACCTTTCATTTGGATTTATTAGGCCATTTGTTATCTAAACCTTTCTTTTTATTTTCCTTTGGTTGTTTTTATTTTCTTCGTGTGTTTTTCTTATATTGCTAACCTTTAGGTGTTGCAAATAGATGAGAAAAGGAATTGACAAATTCATTCCATTCATTCCATGAATAATCAAGCAATTGCATTCCATGAATTCTATCAGATGTGAAGGATCCTGTTAAATAATTTTCTAAACGAAACAAGCTCAGCCTGTCTACCTTAGAACAGGCCCTTACCTTTGTCAAGGCAAAATTTTAAGCTAAGTCTACAAGCAAGAAAAGGATCTAGGCTATCTTTGGCACACCAAATCCACACCACAGTCATCAAACCCTTGCAACCCCATTTGAGCCGATTATGATGGCCCCATTTCATTCATTTACCCTACACATCCCACCTGAACCATTTGCAGCCAGAATTGGGGCCGTTAGTGTCTAACGGCACAAATCCTTTCAAACAGCCTCACCCTGTCGATGAGCCTGTAAGCAAGATTTGATCAAGCATAGAAAATGAGATTACCCATACACAGCTAGTACAAACATTAGAATACCACCAGACACATGTACTCCCTCCTTCCTTGCAAAAGAAAATGGAAAAAAGAAAATAGGAAGAAAAAAATAATGAAAAACAAAATAAAGAAAGAGAGGGAAGAAGGACAAAGGCAACATCTGGAGAATCATACTCCATCCTGAAACACAAATCCATTCCATTTGTTGGAGTCGTTGGTTACATCAAGAGTGGCTGAAGCATTGGGATACAGTTGTTGAATAGCATGAGACCTCAAAAAATACAAAGTCAAACAGCCTTTATATAGTCTCAGGCTGTTCATGAACAAGAACTGAAAAAAAAAAATCGAGTTCACAGGCCATTGACCTTCGCGCAAATCCATCCATTTTCCTTTGACAACCTTAACCCAGCCTCAATACAAAACATTAGTGATCCTAGTTTGATGACTTACGCACATTAATGGAGACAAGAGGTAATGAGTCTACATATGAGGTAATGTTTTTCACTTTCCAATCCTAAGCAGAATCTCTCAGATGGCGGAAGGAATGGAGGCCAGTTGGAAAATTATTCCTGTGATTTCTATGACAAAAAAAAAACTACTGATAAGGAATTTGAATGAAATTGATGCAGTTTTGAAGGAAAATAAGAGGATTCCTAAATTGAGACATCACAGGGGAGAAACATAGTGAAAATTTGATGCATTGGAATTGCCCTTACGTCCTTTCAAAATCATGCCTTCTTTTATTTTCTGTTTGCTTGAGGACAAGCAAAATCTTTAGTTTGGAGTATTTTGTTGCACATGAAATATGCATAGTTTTAGGCATGATTTTAGACACAATTTGCTCTCATTTTATCAATGATTATATGCCTTGTTTTGCACTATTTCACCATATTCCTTTAAATTCCATCCCTTACTGTATGATTAGTGATTTCAGGTGCATTTCAATGAATTTTGGAGGATCTTTCTTAAGAATTCATAGGAACAGTCTCTGTCACAACTTGAGCCTATTTTGAGATTTCGAGAGCCAGTTGTTCATTGCAGAATCAATAAAATGCCATGAATCCTCCTCCAACTAGCAATTATCTACTAGATTTTGCTATCCCAGCCTTGATCCACAAAGTCTCCAAGCCACCACACTATTCAAAAGAGAAGCTGGAATCAATTGCAAAGAAGAATCGAAAAAGATTGCAAACAGGCCCACCACAGGCTCAGCCTGTGGAATCAGCAGAACAACAGAAAGGCGAAGAAAGAATATAAAACTCAGCCATTTGCAGCATTTTCAATTCTGCAATCATAACATGAGCATTACAGAAGACTTTCTGTATGGGAAAGAGGCAATAATCATTTCACCCAAAGAATGGATTAAAGCCTTTTTTCATCCCTGTGTTAGACCATAAAGTTGAAAGTCATCCCTGTATTAGTTTTGGCCTATTTGCATCCCTCTGTTCGAGGATTTTGGCTTGTTTTCATCCCTCCAAATAGGCCAAAAAGGTGAACACAAGGATGAAAATAAGCCAAAATCACAAATAGAGGGATGAAAATAAACCAAAATCCAATACAAGGATGACTTTTAACTTTGAGGTCTAATACAATGATGAAAATAGACTTTATTCCCCCAAAGAATATTGCACTTAAAGAACTATTATCCTCCCCAAAAGTCTTCTAAACCTGCGGATCTAATGAATTCAGCGTATCGGCACACTTCCCATGGCGCCTTATCCTGAGGAACATGATGGGCAACTGAAATCCAACTTGCCCAACTCCCATACCTTCCAGCAAGTGGGACAAGAGAGAAGAAGAGGATCCGCACCTATAAATAGGAAGAAGGAAGAAGAACTGAGCATCGATTAATCCATCGATCAAGACACCAAAAAAATTGCAGAAGCATAGGAACAGAGGCACAAACCTAGTTTCAATAGGGGCAACACGATTTCTGCAGCAAGTTGTTCCCAACCCGATGCTTTTCTTTGTTTTTGTTTTTTTGTAATCCTGAGTGTGAATTAAACAACCCCTCTTAGGTTGAAAGGGTGCAGCATGTCTCTGGTTTTTATGTAATAAATTGCTCTTTACATGTTCTTATCCCGTTTTCTTGTTTTGGTTGTTGCACACTTGATACATGTTTGAGTTCTGGCCAAACCCTTGTATGATGATAGGTAGCTAGGTGAAGGACCGAAAAGAGAAGGCATAGTTACTGGAACCACAACAACCTACCCATAGTTTCTGGCTTTTGACAGAAGTTAGGAACTAATTGTGGAATTACCCTCAATACCAACCTTAATCCCCTTGGTTTGACCGATGCGAAAGCATTTGGATGAGTGAGAATCTTGGGAGGCGCCTGTGAGCGAAAGTAAGTGGGGGCAGTATAGGCTGAGAGTGCCTGCAAAAAACAACCTTTATGTCTTGACTGTATGCAATCGACAGGCCCAGCACAGGCCTGTCGCAGCCTAGTCAAATAGATAACACCAATTTTAATTTGATTCTCGATTGACTATTGGGAAGCCTATTTTAATCAAGTAGTAGCTTGGTGAAGGACCGAAAGGTGAAGCCAGTTGTGCTAGACGAACAATGGTCCGCCTTCACTCTTTAGCCGTTCGAAAGAAGATAAGGAGAAACTATGGGAAAACATACCCCAACACCAAACTTCACCTCTAAGTGAACGTCAATTCTAGTGACAGGGGGTAGATGGAAGCTTGGGGAACTATCAATAATATCAAAAGTCGTTGATAGTATGCTAGGTTGGGAGCCCCTTCAAGATATCTTATTAAACACATGCCGTCAATAGCCTGAGCGTGTTATGAAGTTGTTGAGCAATTTAAAGCATGAAACAGGACATGTGAACCCCTGACGCCTAAGACTTCACTTAATCTGATCTCTTCCTACTTGAACAGTGTTGCTACTTTTATTTTCTTGCTTAGTTTATATTTCAATAGCATTCACCCAAAATTTTTGACTTGTTTGTTTAAGTCTAATTTGTCTATTTGAAGGTAACAGGCTCAACCTAGTCCATGTGGAAACGACCTTGATAGTACTACAACAACCCTGTACACTTGTAAGACCCTATCAGAATGCAAGTGCTCTCTACTTCTACATAGTGTGCTTACTTTTTTTGTTCTCTTTTTAAGTGCCATCTACTTGTACTTGTATTTTTGGATACAAGTGCCCCTAGTATGATGCATGAGCATTGAAAATCATTCGAGTCAAGGTGAAAGTTAAGCAAATTGATAACAAGAGTGTCATCCCATCAAAAACTCCAAAGCTTCAAAGAAAAAGAATGAGATTCCCTATGACTATAAACTCATTCACTTCAAATTCTAGCTAGGACTCCACAGGTAGTTATTTCTCGTTGAAAGGTTCAATGGATAAAGAATCATCTTACAAGTCAATGGATGAGTGGATACCCCTTCGAAGAATGGACGGAGGCGACATGTCCAGATGATCGAGTATGGCTACCCAAGTAGTTTGTCTTCAATGAGAGGAATTATCTTCAAGGCGATGTCATCTACTACGCGGATGTCTCTTGTCATTGGCTACTATCCCGCTTTCACTTTGGCCTTAACTTTGTCCTAGGCCGCCCTCTCGGGTTTCAACCTAGCAGGCTTGTCCTAACTTTTGCCTAGGCCGCCCTTACGGGTTTTCAACCTAGCGGACTCTTATTCCATTTCTTTGTCTCTTTTTTTCCGTCTCTTTGGGGGAATAGCAATCATAGGCACAAAATACTGGGATCACAAAGCGTCGGAAAGATCAAGACCACTCGGGCCGGGTGTGTAAGTAACCGGGCATGCAAACTTGAAAACAAAATGCAGCGGAAAAACCCAAAACTCATGGAGGATCCATGTGAAACAGAGTAAACTGAATAATAAAAATTCGTACCTGGTTTGGACGAGTTCTTTCACTCAACTGTTGAGTCAAATCAGCTAGAACCAGCCAAGATATCCATTTCCTCTACAGTATCCACACGAACCATCGATGACCGCTAGCAACCGTCTCACGATCACTAACCCGAGAACTCCCGAACCGCAGTGCTAGCTGTAGAAATTCCGAGAGCTAGAAACTAGTGTTTTGATGTGTTTCTTTCTTTCTCAAAGAAAGTGTGTGTTTTAGTCTGAAACTGAATGTGTGAAGTACATTGATAATCTAATTATCAATACTCTATATATACACACAACTAATGCATAGATTAATGAGACAATGGCCAACATCATCATGCATTTAACCATCATGATTATCCTTTAAGTCTAATCATGTCTCCACTATGCCTTAATGCTCCACTAAGCATTAATTATATATATCATCATATATGTGGGATTACATATCATATGGCATTAATTCTGGTTCAATAATTCAGGTAATTAGTGAACTAAATAAACCCAAAACGACCCAGTTCTACTATGGTCTAACCACTAGATCAAATACCTGGTCGGACTATGGTCCAAACATGGTTTAACCACCATCTCGAATCAACGGTTCTAAGTGTGTGACCCTCTAGGCACTTTTGACATTTGGCAATAATTGTAAAATCTCATTTACAATTATAAACAATGAGCGGTGTCTAGCAACACATCATTGCTACCCAAACGACAAGATCAGTACTAATTCATTATGCCTCGGAAACATGTCAATGTCCTTTCGACCCATTTTCAAGATCAAACGCGAGACTTGGAATATTTCAATCTCGTATATGTTTAATCTAAGTTTCTTTATCCCCGAGTTAACTATGTAAAACAGATACAAGTGATATCACCATATCACTTAATCCGAGCATGGCCATGCATTTACAGTTCAACTCTATTAAGTGGCCTAACTGATAATATACCCATTATAAGGGTTGGACGAATCCCATCTTGATCATACAAAACCCACTACACATTACATCATATACCCAGTAATTACTCTAAGGTTTACTTAGTTACGGGTAACTAAGAGTAATATCAAAGTATACGACTCACATGTTGGGAACCTTGATGATCTCAGGTCTAAGGACAATACATGTAAGAATCACTAATGACAACATCCATTTAGTGTTCTTATGCCGGGTTGGTCCAGCACAGTATGTAGCATTCATATCTTATATAATTCTCAACATATGTTAGTCTTAATTTTTTATTACAACCCATCCATAATAATAATCGACAAGGAACATTTAATAATATACAATATTCTAGGGTTATAAATATGTGCAAGCGTTTATCACTGATAAAAATATTTATTGGAATAGAACCTTAGTGAATATACATGACTATATACAATCATCCAATGATTGGCTTTTGGGCATTACACTAACAGTCTCCCACTTGCACTAAAGCCAATCATCCATGTATCTAATACCAATGGATGTAGTATGACCATCATGCTTCCGCTATGTGAGAGGCTTAGTCAATGGATCTGTTGGCAACTGTTTCTTGCTTGGAACTCTTCCAGCACACAGTACCACCTCCAAGACAAAACATATAACCTGACTGCGATCTAAAGTCATCCCTGCCAGTTTGGAAGCTAGCATCTGTGTAACCCTTTACAACAAGCTCATCAACGCTTCCGTATACAAGGAATGCATCCTTAGTCCTTCTCAAGTACTTAAGGATGTTCTTAACCGCTGTCCAGTGACCTTCACGGGGATCAGATTGATTTCTGCTTGTGACACTCAATGCATATGCGACATCCGGTCGAGTACATAGCATGGCATACATTATAGATCCTATTGCAGATGCATAAGGAATCTTACTCATCCACTCTCTCTCCTTCGATGTACTAGGACACTGATTATTTGAGAGAGATATGCCATGTGACTTGGGCAAGAAACCTTTCTTGGAATCTTGCATGCTAAAACTTTTTAGCACCTTGTCAATATATGTACTTTGACTTAGTCCAAGAAGCCCTTTGGATCTATCTCTATAGATCTTTATACCTAGCATGTAGGCAGCTTCTCCTAAGTCCTTCATTGAGAAATTCTTTCCAAACCAAGTCTTTACAGACTGTAGTGTCGGAATATCATTCCCAATGAGTAGAATGTCGTCAACATACAATAGCAAGAAAACGATAGTGCTCCCACTAACCTTCTTGTAAACACATGGCTCATTTTCATTTTTAATGAAACCAAACTATTTGATTACTTCATCAAAATGAAGTTTTCAACTCCTAGAAGCTTGCTTTATTCCACAAATGGGTCTTTGCAACTTGCATACCTTATTAGCATTCTCTGGAGTGACAAAACCTTCAGGTTGTGTCATGTACACATCCTCTAAAAGATTTCCACTAAGGAAAGCGGTTTTGACATCCATTTGCCATATCTCATAATCATGGTATGCAGCTATAGGAAATAGAATTCGGCTGGATTTAACCATGGCAACTGGTGAGAAAGTTTCATTATAGTCAATACCATAAACATGCTCGGATTTCACAACCAATTCAGTTTGGCGTTTCACAAGAGGCTCCGCTACGACTGTAAGTAACCGAGCATGCAAACTTGGCAAAAAAAATGCAGCAAAAAGACCCGGAACTCATGGAGGATCCATGTGAAACTGAGTAAACCGAATAACAAGAATCCGTACCTGGATTGGTCGAGCTCTTTCACTCAACTGTTGAGCTGAATCAGCAAGAACCGGACAGAAATCCTGCTTCTCAACGGTATCCACACGAACAGCCGATAACTAGCCAGCAACCGTCTCACGATCACCAACCCGAGCACTCCCGAACAGCAGTGCTAGCTGCATATTTCCTGGAGCTAGAACTAGTGTTTGAGGTGTTTCTTCTTTCTCAAAAAAAAGGATGTGTGTGTGTGTTCTTCCCAAGTCTAAAAACTCTCTCTAGTGCCTCAAAAAACTCAGAATCAAAGCAAGAGGATAATCTGATTACCCACCCAATAAAGACATGAGACAATGGCCAACACCTTTGGCCATCATGATTAGGCTTTTTCTCTAATCAAGTCTCCACTATGTCTTAATGGGATTACGCATCGCATGGCATTAATTCTGGTTCAATAATTCAGACAATTAGTGTACCAAATCAACCCAAAACGACCCTGGTCCAACCACGGTCCAACCACTAGCTCAAATACCTGGTCGAACCACGGTCCAACCGTGGTTCCACCACCAGCTCGAATCAACAGTTCTAAGTGTGTGACCCTGTAGGAACTTGTAACATTTGGCAATAATTTTAAACTCATTCACAATTATAAACAATGAGCGGCGTCTAGCAACACATCATTGCTACCCAAACGACAAGATCAGTACTGATTCAATATGCCTCGGAAACATGTCATAGTCCTTTTGTCCCACTATCAAGATCAAATATGAGACATGGAATATGTCAATCTCGTATATGTTTAATCTAAGTTTCTTGATCCCCGAGTTAACTGTGTAAAACGGATACGAGTGATATCACCATATCACATAATCCGAGCATGGCCATGCATTTACAGTTCAACTCTATCAATAAAACCCTCTGATAATATACGCGTTATATGGGTTGGACGAATCCCATCTTGATCATACAAAACCCAATACACATTTATCATATACACAACGATTACACTAAAGTCTACTCAGTTAGGAATAGCCAAGAGTAATATCAAAGTATATGACTCACATGTTGGGAACCTTGATGATCTCAGGTCTAAGGACAATACATGTAAGAACCATCAATGACAATCATATAACGTTCCATGTAGTGTTCTTATGTCGGGTCGGTCCAGTCCACAAGTTCTCTAGATTGTATCCGTATGTAGGATTCATATCTCATATAATTCTCAACATACGCTAGTCTTAATTTATTATTACAACCCATCCATAATAATAAATGATTAGGGACGTTTAAGAATATACACTATTCTAGGGTTATAAATATGTGCAAGCGTTTATTTCATAAAAATATTTACTGGAATAACCTTAATGTATTTACATGAGTATGTACAATCATCCATTGATTGGCTTTTGGGCATATTACACTAACAATCTCCCACTTGCACTAAAGCCAATCATCCATGTATCTAATACCAATGGATGTAGCATGACCATCATGCTTCTGCTGTGTGAGCGGCTTAGTCAATGGATCAGTTACATTGTTCTCAGATGGAACTCTGCACAGCCTGACATCGCCTCTATCAATGATCTCTCTAATAAGATGATAGCGTCGAAGTACATGTTTGAATTTCTGGTGGTATCTAGGTTCTTGAGCCTGTGCGATTGTCCCATTGTGGTCAAAATAGAGCTCAATCAGACTATCAATGCTCGGAACCACCCCAAGTTCAGTTACGAACATCTTAATCCAAACAGCCTTTTTCGCCGCATCTGAGGCAGCTATGTACTCAGCCTCAATTGTAGAGTCGGCTACTATCTCTTGCTTTGAACTCTTCCAGCACACAACACCACCTCCAAGACAAAACACATAACCTGACTGCGATCTAAAGCCATCCCTGTCGGTTTGGAAGCTAGCATCTGTGTAACCCTTTACAACAAACTCATCAACGCTTCTGTAGACAAGGAATGCATCCTTAGTCCTTCTCAAGTACTTAAGGATGTTTTTAACCGCTGTCCAGTGACCTTCACCGGGATCAGATTGATATCTGCTTGTGACACTCAAATCATATGCGACATCCAGTCAAGTACATAGCATGGCATACATGATAGATCCTACTGCAGATGCTTAAGGAATCTTATTCATCCGCTCTCTCTCCTTAGATGTACTAGGACATTGATTCTTTGAGAGAGATATGCCATGTTACATGGGCAAGAATCCTTTCTTGGAATCTTGCAAGCTAAACCTCTTTAGCACCTTGTCAATATATGTACTTTGACTTAGCCCGAGAAGCCTTCTGGATCTATCTCTATAGATCTTTATACCTAACACATAGGCAGCTTCTCTCAAGTCCTTCATTGAGAAATTCTTTCCTAACCAAGTCTTTACAGACTGTAGTGTCGGAATATCATTCCCAACGAGTAGAATGTCGTCAACATACAATAGAAAGAAAACGATAGTGCTCCCACTAACCGTCTTGTAAACACATGGTTCATCTTCATTTTTAATGAAACCAAACTCTTTGATTGCTTCATTAAAACGAAGATTCCAACTCCTAGAGGCTTGCTTCAATCCATAAATGGAACTTTGCAATTTGCGTACCATATTAGCATTCTCGGGATGGACAAAACCTTCAGGTTGTGTCATGTACACATCCTCTAAATGATTTCCATTAAAGAAAGCGGTTTTGACATCCATTTCCCATATCTCATAATCATGGTATGCTGCGATAGTCAATAGAATCCGGATGGATTTAACCATGGCAACTGGTGAGAAAGTTTCATCATAGTCAATACTATGAATTTTCTTGAAACCTTTCGCAACCAATCGACCTTTAAAGGTAATCATATTACCATCCATGTCGGTCTTTCTCTTAAAGACCCATTTGCACCCTATGGGTTTTACCCCTTCAGGTGGATCAACCAAGGTCCATACCTTGTTTTCATACATGGATTCCATTTCCAAATTCATGGATTCTAGCCACTTCTTAGAGTCTGGACCCGTAATAGCCTGCTGATAGGAAGTGGGCTCATCCTCATCTATGAGCATCACGTATCCAGTATGAGTCATAAGAAATCCATATCTCTCAGGCTCATACCGAGTCCTATCCGACCTACGCGGCCCATGTGTTACAGGCACAGGATTCTCACCCACAACAATTTGCGGTTCCTGTCCTTGTTCCATCTTGGCCTCTATAGCTCGAACTTCTTCGAGTTCTATTTTTCTCCCACTGATTCCTCTAGAAATAAATTTTCTTTCTAGAAAAATAGCAGTCCGAGCAACAAACTCTTTGTGTTCGGTGGGATTATAGAAATAATACCCTTTCGTTTCCTTAGGATATCCTACAAAGAGGCACTTATCTTATTTTGGGCCGAGTTTGTCTGAAGCTTCACGTCTCACGTACACCTCACAACCCCAAATCCTCATAAAAGACAAATTGGGATGCTTCCCAGTCCATATCTCATATGGTGTCTTTTCAACCGATTTAGTTGGAACACGGTTAAGTGTAAATGCAGCACTCAATAATGCATGTCCCCAAAATGAAGAAGGAAGGTCAACTTGACTCATCATAGAACGAACCATGTCTAACAAAGTTCTATTCCTCCTTTCGGACACACCATTCCATTGAGGGGTACCCGGTGGGGTAAGTTGTGATACTATACCACATCCCTTTAGATGATCAAGAAAATCTCGGTCTAAGTATTCACCTCCTTGATCTGATCGAAGCATTTTAATACTCTTGTCGAGTTGATTATGTACTTCATTCTTGGATTCTTTGAACTTTTCAAAGGATTCTGACTTGTGCTTCATAAGATACACATAGCCATATCTACTAGAATCATCAGTAAATGTAATGAAGTATTGAAATCCACCTTTAGCTTGTGTTGACATAGGTCCACATACATCAGAATGTATAAGACCTAACAAGTCCGAAGCTCATTCACCTTTACCAGCAAAAGGAGCCTTCGTCATTTTGCCTAATAAACATGACTCACATTTCTCAAATGATTCAAAATCAAATGAGTCTAAAAGTCCATCCTTATGGAGTTTAAAAATACGAGTCTCGTTTACATTGCCCAAACGACAATGCCAGAGATAGGTTTCATTAGAATCGTTTAATGTAACTTTCTTCGTATTAATGTTATAGATTGGTGTTTCTAGATTTAGAACATACAAACCATTGCTTAAATATGCACCACCATAATAAATGTCATTGAAGTAAATAGAAAAACAATTGTTCTTTATTACAAATAAAAAACCTTTCTTGTCCAGACAAGAAACAAAAATCAAATTCCTGCTTATGGTAGGTACAAAATAACAATCGTCAAGCTCTAAAACTAAACCACTCGGTAACGATAGATAGTAAGTCCCAACAGCTAATGCAGCAACTCTTGCTCCATTTCCCACACGCAGGTCTATCTCACCCTTTGTTAATCTTCTACTCATTCTCAGTTCCTGCACATTTACACAAATGTGAGAACCACATCCGGTATCTAATACCCATGATGCAGAGATAGAGATATTAGCTTCTATAACGAAAATACCTAAAGCGAAAGTGTTACTTCCCTTCTGTTTCTTCACCTCTTTAAGGTAAATAGGGTAGTTACGCTTCCAATGGCCGGGTTTCTTGCAGTGGAAACATTGTCCTTCCTTTGCAACACCACCTTTGGGTTTCAACACTTGTGAAAAAGATCAACCACACTTTTTGGCAGATTTCTTCTTCTTGCCTTTTCCCTTCCCTTTGCCATTTCCAACCATCAAAATGCTATTGGATTTGTTTGCCTTCATCTGTTGCTCAACTGTTCCTAACATGTTAAGAAACTCAGACAAGGATTTGCCAAGATGATTCATACTGAAATTCATGACAAATTGGCTGTAACTATCCGACAACGATTGTAGGACTAGATCAACAGCCAACTCCTTTTGCAAAGGAAACCCCAGGCCCTCAAGGCTCTCAATGTATCCAATCATCTTGAGCACATGAGGCCTTACCGGTGATGACTCAGCCATCTTGCACTGGAATAATGCTTTTGAGGTCTCATACCTCTCATGCCTTGCTTGGTCTTCAAAGAGCAATTTCAGGTGTTCGATCATACCAAATGCACCCAAGTTCTCACGTTGCTTCTGAAGCTTAGAGTCCATGGTGATTAGCATAAGGCATGCAACATCCAATGCATCATCGATATGCTTCTTGCAAGCATCCTTTTCTGCCCTAGGAGTGTTAGGCGCAGGTTCATTAGGAACAGGCCCTTCAAGGACATACAATTTTTTTTCTTGCTTGAGGATGTAAGATAGGAAAGGCTAAGCTAGAGGGGGGGGGGTGAATGGCTTTAGACCTAAAACTGAACTTATTTGCAGGAAATAAAATGCGGAATTGAAAGAAGGACACAAGAGATTTTTATACTGGTTCACACACAACTAATTTGTGGCTAATCCAGTCCTTCAAGGTTCACTTGAAGAGTTCACTATCTACCGTTAAGCTTCCGGGTGCTTAACAAACCGTTTACAGCCTAGGAATTCTAATCACAAAAATTCTACACACTTGCTTGAAGATACCTCACTTCAAGACTTCTCTCAAGGAAAGAAAATCACTCTTCCTATGAGTAGCTACAAGGGAACAAACCTCCCTTTCAGTGTATGAACAACACTACAAAGATTACTCAAACAGAAGCTCTCTCAATAGTGGGTATGAGTTACAATTAAGCACTAATAAGGCAACTCTCAATAATCTCAAAGGAATTGGCTCTTAAACTTGAATGATTGTTTTGCAATGAATGATGAATGAATAGAGAGTTGATTGGTTGATAATCAGAGCTAAGAATACTCATTTTATAGCTCTGAAAAGTAATGAAGCCGTTTGAAATGCACCCATGAAAAACACCTTTAAACAAAGCTTAGTGGGTGCTAAAAAGTTTTCTGCTCAACGCCTAAAACATCGATGTTTTTCCCATTAAATTTGAATTTTGGGCTAACGGTAACTAAAACATCGATGTTCTCCATCCCAACATCGATGTTATTTTGATTCTGTGAAAATGAGATGAAATCTGATCTATGAAGAACATCGATGTTTTTATTCCCACATCGATGTTATTTTGCTTCTGTGAAAAATGATTGAAGCTGAGCATTTGAAGAACATCGATGTTATGGAATAGAACATCGATGTTTTGCTTATGCAAAAGTGTTTTCAAATGTAACATTCATGAGAACATCGATGTTTGGGAAGCCAACATCGATGTTCTTAGCCTTCTGCCAACATTTGGATCCTATCAAATATTTTCTAGAAAAACCGGTACCAAGCAGCAAGACGGCTCGGTGGATTGCCATTCTATCACAATTTGACATCAGTTTTGTCTCTCAAAAGACTATCAAAGGAAGCGCCATATCAGATTTCTTGGCCTCTCAACCGATAATTCATGATGAAAGGTTCGAGCCTCAATTCCCCGATGAAGGAGTTATGACCATAACCATTCCGACATTGGAGATGTACTTCGATGGAGCTGAAAATGGTAGTGGATTTGGAGCAAGCATCATCCTTATCTCCCCTGATAAAGTCGCATACCCTCTCTCTTGCAAACTCGAGTTTGAAGCCACAAACAATATAGCGGAATATGAAGCATGTACTATTGGATTAGAAACCGCATTAAACTTGGGTATCCGTAAGATCTAGGTTAATGGTGACTCTGCACTCATCATATCACAAGTTGAAGGTGAGTGGAAGATCAAGGAAGACAAGCTTCTGCCTTATCATGAATATCTACAAGCGCTAGCCGCCATGTTCGAGGATATCACCTTCCATTATGTTCCAAGGAGGAATAACCAGTTTGCCAATGCCCTTGCCATCTTAGCATCAATGATCGGTATGCCTAGGAACACCATTATCTTACCCGTCACAGTACAAAAGAACACCGAGCCGTCCTTATATCGAGAGACAATGGCATCGAAACCATGGTTCAAAGATCTTATCCATTCCATATGTACCGACCAGGAGATGATCATGACAATCTCTACAACCGTGGCTAGGCAATCATCCTATGTCCAAGGTAAACCAAAAGCCAGAGAGCAACATTGGTATAGTGACATCTACAACTTCTTACACGATGGATCTTTTCCTGAGCATGCATCTAGCAAAGACCGAAAAACTCTCAAACAACTTGCCAACGGATACATTCTATGCACTGGCAAGTTATACAAAAGACATGCTAGTGGAGTCCACTTACTTTGTGTTGATATCAATGAAGCTCAAAGGATCATGGAAAGAGTGCATGGAGAAGATGAAGGCCCGCACATGGGAGGAAACATGTTAGCTAGAAAAATACTACGGTTGGGATACTATTGGTCTACAATGGACGCCGATTGTGCTAAACATGCAAAATCATGCCATACATGTCAAGTGCACGGCAAGTTGCAACATCTCCCGCCATCTCCACTGTCGCCATTGTCATCGCCATGGCCATTCTCTACATGGGGTATGGACATCATCAGAAAGATCTCTCCTAAATCCTCCAAAGGTCATGAATACATCCTTGTGGCCATTGACTACTTTACAAAATGGGTCGAAGCCGAGTCATACATCGTCCTTAATGCTAAGAAGGTAGAGCAGTTCATCTGTAACAACATCATTTGCCAGTATGGTGTGCCCTTCGAGATTGTATCCGACAACGGTGTGCATTTCAAGGCTGATGTGGAGAGGCTCTGCGTCCGCTATGCTATCAAGCAACACAAGTCATCTCCTTATCGACCTCAAACCAATGGTGCTATTGAAGCTACTAACAAGAACCTTAAGACAATTATCAAGAAGATGTTAACCAAACACCGAGAATGGTCCGAGAAGTTACCATTAGCACTATGGGGATATCGCACATCCATTCGTTCATCAACTGGTGCTACACCATACTCTCTTGTGTACGGCATGGAGGCAGTACTACCTGTGGAACTCGAGGTTCAATCTCTAAGAGTAGCTCGTGAGAGCATGATTCCAGAAACTGATTGGGCACAAGAACGCCTAGATCAACTCACATTACTTGATGAAAAGCGGCTGCAAGCCTTATATTTTTTTTTTTTTGATAGTAAGGCTGCAAGCCTTATATCATGTGCAAGGTTACCAAAGACGCATGGTGCGTGCAATCAACAAAATGGTAAAGTCTCGAGGACTGAAAGAAGGTGACTTAGTGCTCAAGGAGATACGGCAACCGGAGCACGATCCTAGGGGCAAGTTCAAGACTAATTGGTGTGGGCCATACATCATCAAGGAAATCCTTTCCGGAAGCGCAACAAGGATCCGAGAATTAGACGGAAACGAGTACAAAGAACCAGTCAACCTGGACCAGCACAAGAAATACTATGTGTAGCGCTCAAAGCATTGCACAAAGAACTACGTAGGCTTGATTATGTGTAAGAAAAAAAAGAAAAAAAAAAGGCACAGATACGTAGGCAACCAGCAAAGGTTCTGTCCCAATTTATTACATCAAAAAAAATTCCCAAGTTGACTAAAACTGGAATTCATTTAGTCTTATCGCCATTATGCATACTCATAAATGAAAATAACATTTTTGTTATGAAATTCTAATGCCTAGGGCGTCAATTCTTGTCATTCCTATCATTATCTTCTTCTCCGATTCAGTTGGTCCCACGGACTCAGCTCTAGATGGCTCTGGTTCATCTATAATTTGTTGTCGCTTAGCGTATAATAACTTCTCTAGTGGATGGTTAGCTTCAATTAGCCATTCTCGATATCGTGGAACAGGGAGTTCCGAAGCACGTGTTCCCACACCAACCCAAGTAGGCAGTAACCAACTTGTGAAGTTCCTCTCCCCGAGGGACCCACCATATTCAGGTATTGTTACATCACATCCCTCAGCCCACACCTTTTTAAGGTTTATTCCTTTACCATGCTACAGCACTAGGGATTTGAACTCGGGACGTGATGCTTTTTATCCCCCTCAAGGAGAGCACCTTCACCAACTCATCAGGCGCCTTTTCTGTGAAGGCCCTCTTCCCGAGGGACCCACCATATTCAGGTATTGTTGCATCACATCCCTCAGCCCACACCTTTTTAAGGTTTAATCCTTTACCATGCTGCAGCACTAGGGATTCGAACTCGGGACGTGACGCTTTTTAAGGTTTAAAACACTTTTTAAAACCAAGGATCTGAAGCATGTTCCGCTACCAAGCAGAAACACTCGTGTCCCAATTTTACAAATAAAATACTCAAAGAAAGGAAATTACCAAATTACCCCTGAAGCCCAGGACACGAAATCCAATATCAAAACATTATCTGGAAAGAGAATCTTAATATTCCGAGATGTCATAAAGAATAAATACAAAACCTGCTTACTAAGCCTCAAGTCAACCCGGCATCCTGCCGATACATCACCAAATACCAAATCCCGGCTACCCGCCGATAAAATAGTCAAAATCAAAATGGCATCTCATCAAAAACCAATGCAGCGGAAGATAATGATAAAATATAACAAAAGTAAAAATGAGATGCAAATCGGCTCTATGGATCCAACCGGGAGAAGAAGCACAGCTACCTGCTGAGATAACCACGTCCGAACTCTGGAAGGGTAGAAAGTGACTGCACGCTAACTAAGAGTCTGAAAAACAACATTGGCGATTATGTGAATCGCCTACTCAGTGAGCAGTATAAATCTAATTATGTAGCTGTGCAAAATCAAGTTTGAAAGGAAAGAAGAGATACAAGACAAGTATGCAAACATACAACAACCAGTACTAACATGCCAAGACATTCAAGCAGACAGTTCATTATTCTACATCTGTTGTGTATTAAGTTTTCTTATTATAATTTATTATTCAGGGCCCCCTACTATGTGCGTCGAGCTCGGTCCCGTCTCATGAGACAACCAGGCCTAAGCCCCAATAAAACCAGGCACGAAGCCCAAACATATCCACAGAGAGAGAGAGAGACAGAGAGAAAGAGGGAGGTAGAAAGGGGGAGGTAGAACCGGTCTTTACAGACCCATATGCTTATCCGCATATCACATGCTATCCCGCATGCAAACCCGTGGGGTATCACTTCCCGCTCGAACCAACCGGTCATCAGCACACAGTAGCCTATCTTCTACTGTACATTATCTTTATTCACAAGTTATGAGTTTATGTGTGCCAAGAATCGTGAATTAACAGGGTTGTGTGTATTCTCATCACAGTCAAATATTCGGGTCTCCGACCCACAGCAGATCACACGAATTACCCAAAATCACACCATATGTTATCACCATAACAATCCAACAATTCATGCTCAAAAGGAAACAGTAAGACATAGGCACACAATACGGATCACAGCATGTTAGCAAACAGGCATGCAACTCAAACAGACAAATCCAACAAGCTCATGCATACAAACATAAAAAGACGTATAAAGTCACCTCAACGACGATTGTCCTGTGGAGCTTTTCCCAAAACAGATCCTCCAGCTCCCAAGGTGTTACCCGTGCCTGAATACCGACACACACAACAAATTACAAACAATCACAATAAGTCGTGCATGCATGATAACTATAATGCTCAACTGAGTTAAACCCGTCCCTAGTTAGCCAATTATGAAATTCCCGGGTCTAAACCCGACATGATGTTCTCTCACCTAAACTCCGAGTATCGGGACCTAAGGTTCACCGGGCTTAAGCCCAACTAAGTCCAAAAGTAGCTCCAGGGCCTATGGCCCACTCATTATGTTCTTTACGAGTTTCCGGCCTAAAACCCATTCTAAGTCCAAATTCAATTTCCGGACCTAAAGCCCACTTCCTTAAGTCCTTACTTAACCAAGTATAGGATTGGGCTCAAAGCCCGTTACTTAAGTCCAAGAAATATTCACAAGTTAAATATTGGGCCTGGGCCCAGTTTCCTAAAACCGTTCCTAAGGTCAACCCGAGCTCAACTGTTCCCGGCCTATGGTTCTACCCGTGTCGGTAAATTCCTGACTATACACACTCACAACCCTACACGCGGTATTCCACTAAATATCTTTAAATCCCGATACAACAATTATATCTACATTAATTATTACATGTCATGAATGAGTTTAAAACTCCAAATTACACATCGGGACAATACCGTTTAATGCCGGAAAAAGAACCCGAGCCTTCGCCGGAAAATTCCCGAGCCTCGCCGGTTTCCGGTCAACTCGCCGGAAAACACCCAAAGCCACCAGAACGGATTCCAACGATTCTACCACAATCCCAAAACCATATTCAACACCAACACAACTCAACAAATCACCGAACCATACACTCCAACATCCATTAACACAAACCAACGCAAAACAAATCAAGGGAGGGGCGGCTGCAGAGGTACTTACCGGTGTTTGAAAACCTTCACTGCCTAGAAGGAACCTGCCGACGCCGGTTCCGTGCAGCCACTGCCCTCTGCCGTCCGAGACAACAACACCGCAACCACAACCACCTTCAAGCCATTCCCAACCCAACACGCACCACCATCCCACCGACCACACACACAGCCAAACAAAGTCAATCCAAGAACTAACCGAGAAGAAACAGAGGAGAATAGAGGCGATGCTTACCGGTTTGGCGGCAGTGCTGACGGGTCTCGGTTCATCCACGAGTTCTCTGCCGTCAACCTCGCCCCTGCTAGCGTGCTCGTCGCTCTGGCTCGCCGGCACAACGACGTGAAGCAAGGAGGAGGAGATGAGAAGAGGTAGTGGCGGCGGTTTTGTGGGTTCGCGAGAGGGACAAATTCGGGAGTGGGAGAGGTTGAAGGAAGAGAGTAAAAGAGAGAGAGCAGAGAACAAAAAGAAAGGAGCAACGAATTCGGGAGAGAGGAAGAGGGAGAGAGAGAGAAGAAGAGGGAGAAGAGAGAGAGAGAGAGATGAAGATGAGATCGACGGCGGCTGGGGAGAAAAGAAGAGAAGGAGAAAAGAAGGAGAAAAGAGGGAGACTCGGGCTAGGGCTTGGCCGCCCTAGTGGACGACCCATCGTCCGCTTAGGCGCGGTCAACCCCCTTCCCGGTCAACGCGATTCTTCTTTTTTTTATTATTTTTTAAAACAGTATTCAAAACGACGTAGTTTTAAATGAAACCACGCTAAACTTTGCGTTTCATCCCCGATCTCGAATCCGTTTCCCACGGAACCCGAACCATGAACATTACCAACTTAAAATTGACGTTTCCAAGGAAAAAAAAATAATTTATTTCCTCGACTAAAACTCGAAAATACCTCAAGGGTAAAATTGGAATAAATTTCGAAAATTCCGAAAATCAAATTATGAGAATTCGGGGCGTTACACAACTACTACCAATAATGTCAACCAGCTTGCCCACATAGGCCCTTGCAAAGGAGGGGTGATCATACAAGGAACCGGTTGTGCTTGACCAATCTGTCTCACAAACGGCGTCGGGTTGTAATAAGTAGACTGCTTCATTCCGGGGAGGAGTACAACCTCACGTCCAAAGGTATCCTTCGCCATGCGTGTGAGCTTTAACCAATCACAATGCCATACTATGTCGTCCACGGCCAAGTAATGCTTGTAGGAGACCCATTCTCTCATGGACACAAAAGCTTGTAATCGGGGCCTTGTCGAATAGCCCGCCGAGGTGTACTTCAATGATACTGGCCATTCAATAATTTTGAGATGTTCACACAACCACATCTGGAGTAGCAATGGAGAGCCGCCAATCGTTCCATTCAAGTCATCCGCAAGAGCATCCAATGCGTTCATGGTCTCGCCCAGTATAAGAGGAACAAGGCTATTCCCTCTATATAGTTGCTCTACATATTCTCCGATAATAATGTGACCCATGCCTGGACGGGTTTTGAGCAAGAATTCACTCACCATAACAAAGGATAGGACCCGCTTCCTCCTCTCTCTCCAAGTTCTTCCAAGTGTTTCATCTCCATCTATGTGATACGAGGCAACCAAAGGTTCCAAATCAATGTACTCCACATCTGTCAAGAGAGCTTCCTTCCGTTCTTAGGATAGAGAAAGATAAGAACCCACACTCCTCTTACATGGAGCATTACAAGATGCAGCAACAATCTTCCTCTTCCTAATCTCCCCAGTAAGCTGATCTTCAGTATCCCTGGTGGTCACTCCAAGAAAAGAGTCGAACTCTTCAACCGTTGGACAAAGCTCCATCATATCCTTTCCAAAGCGGGAAACATGGTTCTCTCTATCCCAGAATGTGGTTGCAGCTCTTATCAACTCCGGTTGCACTTGAACAAACCTCAAATTGAACAACCTCTTTAGATCCAAGAAATCGTATTGGATGGCCTTGGAGATACTCTTCATCCAAGCTTGTACTCTAGCATGAAAATTGTCACCCATGGTGTTCTAGCACTCAAATCTCTGCTCTCTGATGTTTATTGACGTCCTCATAGGCCTCAGGTTGCTTTTATAAGGGTTCAGAGTCGGTCCAACCCCTCTCCTACCAAGAATTGGACTCCAAACCCGAGTTGGACTCAGAACAGTCCGAAAGCACTGCCCCTGCCAGCGGACAAGTCGCCATGACCCTCATATGGTGGCGGTCAAGCAGCCACGACCACCGGATGCCAAAGGATGACCGCCGGCACTCGCCTTCGATAGCTCTCTTTGCTCGTTTTTTGTGTTATCCAATCCATATTGTCTGATGCTTTTCTCTTTCAAAAAAACATGACTCGAGTAGGGGCAAAACCTTGTTTTCCTCTCATGCATGGGGCTTGGCAAAACCCCGAAACATCATATAAACGAACACTCTTGGATCCACAACGACAAAGTGTTCAAAACATATTTGAATATGACATCTATTGTCTTAACAATCTTTTATGAAGCGACAACACAAGGCAAACTATCGCTTATCCAATTTTTATTATAAAAAATCAACCATTGCATCTATCGCATGGTTTCGTCATTGCGTCTAGTGCGTGAAATTTTATCACTAGCTATTGCGTCCTTCGCATGGTTCCGTCATTGCATCTAGCACGTGACATTTTATCACTAACCGTTGCATCTATCGCATGGTTCCGTCATTGCGTCTAGCGCGTGACATTTTATCACTAGCCATTGCGTCCTTCGCATGGTTCCGTCATTGCGTCTAGCGCGGAACATTTTATCATTAGCCATTGCCTCCATCGCATGGTTCTGTCATTGCGTCTAGCGCTTGACATTTTATCATTAGCCATTGTGTCCTTCGCATGGTTCCATCATTGCGTCTAGCGCGTGACATTTTATCATTAGCCATTGAGTCCTTCGCATGGTTCCGTCATTGCGTCTAGCGCGTGGCATTTTATCATTAGCCATTGCATCTACCGCATGGTTCCGTCATTGCGTCTAGCGCGTGACATTTTATCACTAGCCATTGCGTCCTTCACATGGTCCTGTCCTTTCGTCTATTGTGTGACATTTTATCATCATATCCCCGGTGGACGAAACCTCAAGTAAGCATTGTCAGAAAGCAGCATCACATTCAGCATATTCACGTTATTTGTCTCTAAATTTTTGTGTTCTATTGTGTTGTTTCGTGCCTAATTTCTTAGACCCTCATCAACGAGGGGCATCTGTGAACACTCAAATTTAGCCATTAGTTTGTTTGATTGGTTTATCGTTGTGTTTTTTAACTTTAAGTCTAACTTATGAATTCAACAAACAAATTAATGGACAATCCACACACTTAGCACGAATTTCTGGACTTTGCACGCAAGAATCAGATTAAAATCGGAAACCCGGACAAAATAGGAAGAAGCTGTGGTCATGCGTCCCAATTTGGCAACTTTTCCCTGCGGTGAGCATGGTCCACTAAATTAGTGATTCCGGGAGATCCAGAGATCCAATTGACATGAAACCAGTGGAAGACGAAATGAGACTTATTGGGCTTTCTACTGATATAAAGTTCATAATTTTTGGCCCAGTAGATTAAGAGCAGTAATTAATTAAAGCCGGGCCAGCCGTGCAGAAATCTAGCACCGACCTTGGTCTTCTATTTTCGCGATATCTCGAGCTACAGACGTCCAATTTAGGATTTCTTTACATGGTCAGAAAGCTAGAATGATTATATAGAACTTTCTAGAAGGTCCCAGAGTCTGGTTTCATCGTCTACAAGGTGGAAATTGGCGTGCAAGTTAAGGGTTACAAAAAAGAAAAAGCACCGACTTGGAGTGCAAGTCAAGGACTTTATTTCCAATCTGATTTAGGGGCTCCAAACCGACCTATACACAAAATTGAGCACTATATAAAGGTCCCTGGGGCTGGTTGGATGGGAGGGGGGATCGTGGGGTATTGCTATAGCCCTCAATTGATTGATTTGTTATCTACACACATCCCTAAAGCGCATTAGCTTGGAGATACCCTCTTGGTTTGATTTGTCTTTCAATTCCTATTGCTTTTCTTTGCTGGATTTCACGTGGTGTGTTGTCTAGTGTTGTCTCTGCAGCGTTTTCAAACGCAATCAAGGTGGAATTAAGGAGTGGAAAGAGGGTAGAGGAAATGTACATCCCTCAAACGCGAAGAACGACGAAGAACACACCCTTGCTGGTAACCCGATTTCTACCCTTTTAATTCTCTCCAATTGCTGCGAATTTTCTGTGTTTGTATGCTGATACTGACATGCTTTCTTGATTATTGATTCTAAATCATGAACTACGAGAGCTTTGAACCGAACCGGGGTACGTAGGATGTCTCTGGTGGTGGAGACGCAAGCTCAATTCTTTCCTCCCCGTCTCTTTTTTTTTTTAATGTCGTTTTTTATGTATTATTGTTGATTATTGCTTGCTGGAAATCTGGTTTACACACTTGCATACACGCACCAAAACGCAAGTATTTGCTTAAATTGAATATTATTTCGCCCAAACATGGATGGGGTGCCTCATACCTTCCCATTCATGACGAACCCTCGAGTCTGGCGTCCTTGGTTAGCAAATCTGGTTGCTTTGTGGGCATAAGGAGTTATCTTTGGTTTTTCCTGAGTTTTTCCATTCTAATAAAACTTGGGTGGCGACTCCATCGATCGATAAGGTGAGAAGGCCGAGGGGATATTCGGTCCGGGTTCTCACAGGAACGTTATATGATTGTCATTAGTGGTTCTTATATGTATTCTCCTTAGACCCGAGATCATCAAGGTTCCCAACAAGTGAGTTATATGCTTTGATATTACTCTTGGGTATTCGTAACTGAGTAGACCTTAGTGTAATCATTGGTTATATGATAAATGTGTAGTGGGTTTTGTATGGTCAAGATGGGATTCGTCCAACCCATATAATGGGTATATTAACAGAGGATTTTCTTGATAGAGTTGAACTGTAAATGCATGGCCATGCTCGGATTATGTGATAGGGTGATATCACTCGTATCCGTTTTACACAGTTAACTCGGGGATCAAGAAACTTAGATTAAATATATACGAGATTGACATATTCCATGTCTCGTGTTTGATCTTGATAATGGGACGAACGGACGATGACATGTTTCCGAGGCATATTGAATTAGTACTGATCTTGTCGTTTGGATAGCAATGATGTGTTGTTAGACGCCGCTTATTGTTTATAATTGTAAATGAGTTTACAATTATTGCCAAACGTTACAAATGCCTACAGGGTCACACACTTAGAACTGTTGATTCGAACTGGTGGTTGAACCATGGTTAGACTGTGGTTCGACCAGGTATTTGAGCTAGTGGTTGGACTGTGGTTGGACCAGGGCCGTTTTGGGTTGATTTGGTTCACTAATTGTCTGAATTATTGAACCAGAATTAATTCCATGTGATGTGTAATCCCATTAAGACATAGTGGAGACATGATTAGACAAAAGCCTAATCATGATGGCCAAAGCTGTTAGCCATTGTCTCATGTCTTTGTTGTGTGGGTAATCAGATTTTCTTCCTCCTTGCATTTATGAATTTTTGAGACTTGAGAGAGTTTTTAGACTTGGCAAGAACACACACACATCCTTTCTTTGAGAAAGAAAGAAACACCTCAAACACTAGTTCTAGCTCCCGGAAATCTACAGCTAGCACTGCTGTTCGGGAGTGCTCGGGTTGGTGATCGTGAGACGGTTGCTGGCTAGTTATCGACGGTTCATGTGGATACCGTAGAGGAGTAGGATTTCTTTCCGGTTCTTGTTGATTCAGCTCAACAGTTTAGTGAAAGAGCTCGACCAATCCAGGTACGATTTCTTGTTATTCGGTTTACTCTGTTTTACATGGATCCTCCATGAGTTTCGGGTCTTTCCGCTGCATGTTTGATTGTCAAGTTCCGGTTACTTACAGAGGCTTCGCATCAATCATCATGAATGCAACACACTTATTGTGACACATAAAAAGGTATAGAAAGTTCAGTGATTGCACAAAGCTTCTTAAACCCACTACTTCCCTAGCGGAGTGGCCAACTGTGAGGACCCGACCCAAGATTAATTGGGCCTCCTCACCTGTTCCTTTACAACTTCTTCATAACTGCAATCCAACACCTTAGGAGTCGCCACCCGAATTTTATTTTAGGGCAAAATTCGGAAAAAATTGTTCTTAAGCAACAATGACTCCGTTTAAGGCAACCAACTACCGAACCAAAGATGTTGGACTCGGAGATTCGTCACGGGTGGGAAGGTGTTAGGCACCCAACCTTATTGGGTTGAAGCTTTGGGCAATTGAAGAATAATTTTATGCCTTGTGAAAGTGTGTGTTGTTCTGAAACAAGTCACATAAAACGAATAATATTAAACTGAAACAAAAAGGAAAATAAAAACAATTGGGCTTGAGTTTCCACCACTAGAAACCACCTATGTATCCCGGAAACCATGTTCAAACCCCACATAGTCCTTATATGGTATCACACGACACTTACATCATCAACAAAAGTATCACCAGCAACATTAAATCATCATATCAATAGCAATCAATAAGATTCACAATCAAAAAGGGATTAGAGTACTTATCTTGGTTGTTGGACATAATTTATAGGTCGTCTTCTACTGGATTTTAGACAATGAAAATGGCCGATTCAGCTTCTTGGCCCGACAGCAAAGTTGTAGATCTCCCTCTTAAATTTCCAAAGAGTCCACGATCGTAATAATCCGACTTCTAGAATTCGAGATATGAATTATTTTCTGGGATTGCTTCCATTAGGATTATTTTTATTTGCTTCCTCCTCTTGACATCCTCTCGCTGGTTGCTTCTTGTTGCTTCTTCCTATGAAATTCTTCTAGAATGTTAACCCTAAAAGTGTTTCTAAGCTTGTAGAAGTAGAGTTTCTCCAAGCTCTCAAGCATAGGGTGTATATTCTATGCTATCAATTGGTGCCTCTAAAATGTGAATAGGGAGGGGCTATTTAGTGCTAAGGGAGTGCACAGATCATGGACCTATCAATTTGCTAAACTCTTGCTAAATAATTAACCATGAATGTACAGAATCGAATTATTGAGCTATGATCTCCAAAAGGCAAAACTGGGTTACTTGACCACCAAGCGCAGGCGGTCTTGTGGCCATGACCGCCATGTGCTGGCGGTTTTCCATATATGACCACCGGGTCATGGCGGTCATCGCGAGATGACCGCCCGACCTTTTACTGTTCACGCTTCTTTCCTTTTATGATCCCGATTCTGATTAATTCTGATCTCGCTTGACTTCCACGCCTAATTAATAGATTTTCTAATCAAAAAACACTCCTAACTTGATGACCACTCCAATTAAACTTTCCAATTAGCATTAAACACCCTATTAACTCATTTCCCATACACTTTCTTACCAAAAACATATATATCATAAAAAGGATAATTTAATTCTAATCTTCCATGAAAATCAGAGCTAAAATTAAAAGCTGCAAGTAATGTGTTTATGGACCAATTAACTCTGGAGGGTCCATATTTTATTAACCTAGGCCTCTAATTCTATTCCTAGCCTAAGAGTAAGTCAACTCAATATAATTAGGTTAAAACAAATAAAAACCCCAAGTAAATAAAACAATATATTTTATTAAATCAGACCTGAGATATATTTTTAACCTAAGATTTATCACATTAATCCTAAGGCTCAATCACATAAAAAGGTCCAAATTATAAAATATACACATTCTATTAAAATAAATTCTAAATATATTCTAACCAAAGACTAAACCATCTCATTAATCTCAAGATTTTAACGTACCTAAAATCTAAATTAAAAGAATGTTTGAAGGTCAAATTTGGGTGTTCACAATATTATTTTAATGGGTTTTTCTATCTTGTGCCCTAGGGGGCACATGATAAGCGATAAAACCGTCAATTTTCCATGTTTTTTATAGAATTTCCATGATTTGTTGAATTTTGGCTCCCCAAGATCTATTCTTCCAAATTTGCCCCCCCTAACATAAAATCCTGGATCCTCCCCTGATTATAATAATGCATTTTTTTTTCAGAGAGCCATTTTCCAGTAGACCTGGCAAAATGGGTATTGACACGACAACCCGACATGAAATTAGCAAGTGTAGGTCAGAGATTTTCAACCCGTTGAGTTAAATGGGTTGACCCGACACGACACGAAAATTAGCAAGTCAGGTCGCGGGTTGACCCGACAACCCGATGGGTACCTGTTTATGACCCGATTATATTAGAGTATATATATTTTACTAATTAATATAAGACTTATTTAATATTTAAGGCCAAAATTACTAAAAATATCCAAAAATATTTCTATAAATGCTTTAAAATATTATTATATTATAATTCTATAATTTATAATTTTATTTAATATATGTCTATTTGCTTAAAAAATACAACGACTTGTGCAAAATAGAAAAAATTTCAAATTGATTTTGGCTTGTTAGACTTAATAGGTAACTCGCGGGTCAACCCGAACCCGACACGATAATAAATGAATTGGATACGACACGACACGATAATTAAATGGGTCGGGTCAGGTTGAAAATTTGGAACCCGTTTACCTGTTCAATCCGACACGATAACACGAATTGCTAGGTCTATTTCCCAGTACACCTTTCTTTTTACCTATCTCTCCTTTCTTGGCGTTGGAAAGAGGTAGGCATGAGGGTGCTTTCTATAAGACCTACCCATTATTGTACGAGTAAGGGAGTAGCAATAGCACTTTCACCTCTAGAATTACCCCATTTGCAAAAGTAGTAGTTCACATAATGTTTACCCCTCTCTAAAAAATCATTAATTAATAATTTCCATGTATATCTTTAGAAAGATAAGTTTAACAATTGACAATTACGCTATTTGTTTAATGGTTTTCGCTAATTAAATTTTGTGCAATGACTGTAGGTCTAGTACTATGAACTATAAAGTCGCATCAAATCGATACTCCGTCATCTCTATCAATCATACTTTGAAGGCACTGTACAAAGCAAAGAAATTTTACGACCCACTTTTCATGATTTGCTACGCTTAATCGGGCCCCTTCTTTCTAATATGACGTAGTGAAGTCAATTTATATAGCTTTGGATGTCCTCAAAATCGTAACCATGGCCCCCAAACACCAAATACTGTTGTAGTTAGAGAAGCAATGTGAAATGAAACTTATATTTGAAATTTCCAACACTTTTTTTTTTTTTTTTGATGAGGAAGTTTCCAATGCATTGACAGCCAACCGCAGCAAAATGGTGCTGTTATAAAGTACTGAATTGTGGCGAAAAAATGGCAGCCACAGACATATTCTATACGTGCATAAGATAATAAATTGTTTGGTTGAAACGTCAGAAACATGAAAGATCATATTTTCAGTTAAGGAGAAAGTGACCCACCAACCACACATGGCAGTAATGATATCCCTGGAATCCCAAAATGCAAGTTATGCCATGGCTTAAGGTGTTGTTGCGTTGGTATACCTGTCACAGACAAACCCTTTTGCTTTCTTCCTTCCTTTGCTTTTGCCTCAAATTTCCACTTCTTCCCAATTTAATATTTGCATTCTTGTCTGGAGACTTTCCTTCATTCACATTTTTGTTGCGCTTTGGCAAACCTCAACAATTCTTCTTGTCAGTCATATTTTCCTATGCAATATTTGCCTTAAATATATTGCTGCACCAAATATAAATGTATGGGATTCATTGCCTCCATCCATGGTTGATGCATGACTCCCGTTTGTGAGCGTTATAAATAGCACCACACAACTTTTTTACTGTGACATTGTTCCCTGCAAACAGTTAATGTTCCTGACGTGGTCTTGAATTCCAATTTAATGGCGTACGTGTCCATTTATTGACCTGCTAGATACTCACCAATCAACATAACTGCAGAAAGGTTGTAGCGGTCAGTACTGTTACACAGCTCCCACTTCAGCTAGTTAGTTTCCAGAGCTTTGAAGTACAGCTAGTCATGGAGATCACCATGAACAAGGAAATGATATCAAAGATGGATGACTATGAAGTCATAGAACAGATAGGCAGGGGATCTTTTGGCGCTGCATTTCTTGTTCTTCATAAATCTGAGAAGAGAAGGTAACAGAACTCTCTGCTAAATCTGCTTCCTGTCTATCAGAGGTCCTCCAGTACTCTTTGCTGGTTTCTTAACCAATCATTTAAAAAATTTCGCTTGATCATGAACTTGTTTATACCTGTGATTAGGCCCATTATCTGTGCTTTTTTATTTCTCTGTGCTGTTATTGTTGACTGGTGCAGACGCTTCAACAATTTGTGAGGAATAACACTTCCAATATTAAGTTGGATTTGTTAATTTGCTGATATTTACTATGTTATCTACATGTAGGTATGTGTTAAAGAAGATTCGATTGGCTAAACAAACTGAGAAGTTCAAGCAAACAGCATATCAGGAGGTCAGCTTCTTAACAATTGTTTGCAGTTCAGTAATGGAATTCCATGATTCTGGATTTCTGGTATATATACTTTCAGTTCATACACATTAGTGTTTTCAGCTCTGAGATAGATTCAGGGAAATGACATCTTCTTGAACTTCAAAGGAATCTTCAAATAAAGAATTATGGAAATTATTCTCAAGTTATGATTAGATGCCGTTTTGTTGATTGTAACACGAACTCTTTAACCCATAACTGATGTTTACTACTTTTTGTCATCAACTTTTTCTTGCATTTCCATTGCTTATAACTTGATAATTATTGCATAGCAGAATACATACGAAGGTGGCATCAAGTTTGTGTTGGATAAACGGAAGTCAAATGTATTATTAAATTAGCTAATCCATTATGCATTAATTGGTGCAGATGAATTTGATAGCGAAGCTTAATAACCCATATATTGTGGAGTACAAAGATTCCTGGGTGGAAAAGGTAGCTTCCAACCAACCAATTAATGCACCTTATTTGCTTATATAGTTTAGCTCAGATATAGATATATATAAGAAATTTGTATTAAAAGGAAAGAAGTGATTAAAAAAGACAAGTAATATTGAACCAACAATAATTATAACCAAGGCAATGGCCCAAAGCAATACATTCTGTCACAGAGTTTCTGCTAATGTTCATTCCTGTGTTTTCAGGAATCCTATGTGTGCATTGTGACAGGCTACTGTGAGGGAGGTGACATGTAAGTAAATATTGCGCGCAATTATGATGTTTAATCATATCCCAACTAATTCTGAGGCCAAAATTTCTTTTGCTATTGTCTTTGGGTAGCAAACATTCTTTTTAATTTTGACTGTATACTTTTTACAGGGCTCAGATGATAAAGAAAGCTAGGGGAACACATTTTCCTGAGGAGGTAGTAACTCAATTGTTTTTTCTGCAACCGTGAATCTAAACTGATATCTTGTTCCCCTTTCCGAAACAGAAGCTCTGCAAATGGCTGACCCAGCTGTTGCTGGCTCTAGACTACCTCCACTCCAATCGAGTACTTCACAGAGATTTAAAGGTAAGCACCAGATACTTGTTCTTTTGAAACAAATTTTTCTCTATGTGACAGTCAAAACTAATTGAACATCCACATGCCAGTGTTCCAACATCTTCCTGACAAAAGAAAATAACATCCAGCTCGGTAAGGATCGTAACTGGGAACAGTTTTTTTTTTTTTTAACATCATAAGTTCGTTTCAGAAGTAATTCGTCTCCATTACCTAACAATGTATTTCAGGTGACTTTGGACTTGCAAAATTGCTGAACAAGGAAGATCTTGCATCCACGGTAAAGCTTCATTGGAACAAAGATATCATACATCTTCCGTTTCTCACAACATTGCATGTCTTCGGTTTAATTATATTGAAAATTCATTAAAAAAAGTAGCTGACTGCTTTTATTAGTGTCATTGTTTCTTGTAGATTGTGGGAACTCCAAACTACATGTGTCCTGAACTTCTTGCAGACATTCCCTATGGCTACAAATCGGATATTTGGTCTCTAGGTGAAGTCCTGGTTTATATGCATTTCTAATTGTTTTACTAACCTAGTAATGCTGATTTAGTAATTTAAATGACACCTTTTGACAGGTTGTTGTATGTTTGAGATAGCTGCGCATCAGGCTGCATTTAGAGCTCCTGTGAGTGATACCACTACTTAACATTGTCTAGTGACAGCTGAATCTACTATCGTCTTCTCAATAAAAGATAATAATAACTAGCGGAGGTTTTGCAAAACAGGATATGGCTGGACTAATTAACAAGATAAATCGTTCCACTATTTCCCCATTACCAACTGCCTATTCCTCCATTTTGTAAGTTCTGTTGTGATTGCTTTTCAGAGAAATCCAGTGCATTAGTCTATTAATTTCATCATGCACAATATAAGAAAATGAAAAAACATTGAGATGATTGGTTGTGTTGTGTCTCTCTCTTCAGGAAACAGTTGATCAAAATAATGCTTAGGAAGAACCCAGAACACAGACCAACAGTAAGTCCGAGCAACTCGATTATTTCTGTCTTCTTCGATTACTTTTACTGAAATTTTCATTTTTTCCTTTAGGCTGCAGAGCTTCTGAGACATCCTCATTTGCAGCCCTACCTTGTCCAATGTCAAAACCTTTCTCCTGTATTCCTCCCAGTGAAGTCTGAATACAGCAGCAAGGATAAACCGAAAGGAAAACATAGTCTTCCAAGAAATGCTGAAGCTGTAAAAATAAGCCCATCTAAGGAGTGTAAATGCACACAGAAGCAAGATATTGATATTCTCACACATAATGTACCTGCAAATGGTTCACAGCATAGTGCAGAACAAGCTGAAAGTGTCTACTCAGGAACCACTTCATCAAGTATTTCAAGGGTTCACCCCGAAGACAGGAAGCTAGAGTTCTCCTATGAGAATGTGCACATAGTACAAAAGAAACTGCAAGAAGTTGTAAGGGCTGGCATTGACGGTAAGAGTGCCAAGCAAGGAAATTACAAAGCAATAGACTATAGTTTAGAACCAAAACATTTTCCGAATGCAAAGGTTATAGATAGGAAATCAGCACCAAGTAAAGAGACACTACCTCGTGGGTTTGGAGGAAAAGAAAAACATGACATTATCGGCTTCAAGGTAACAGAAAATGGAAGAGTTAAGGAATTACATGGAGCCTCCAGCGACATCTCGTCAGTCAGCACAGTAACTTATCTACATGGTGAAGATGCTAAGATCGAATGGAACCCTCAAAGCCTGCAGAGAGCAGAAGCTCTGGAGTCATTGCTAGAGATTTGTGCAAGTCTGCTTAGACAGGAAAGATATGAAGAGTTAGCGGGTGTGTTGAGACCTTTTGGTGAAGAATTTGTCTCATCAAGAGAAACAGCAATTTGGTTGACCAAGAGCCTAATGAAGGCTCAGAAAAATGGCAGTAATGGGACAGCTTCGTAGCTCCAAGTTTTCCTTAAAAACAACTTGAATCAACTATGCTGTGTTGAACAGTAACTTATTTTGATTTTGTACAGAGTGAATACGAACTGGCTTCCTAATTGTGGGATTCTTTTTGCATCGTTGTCGCTGTAAGGAATTATCGACCATGTGATCAAAGGACATTTGTAAGTTGCTTAATGTTGTCCAAATCCCAACTGACGATGTGTGCTTTCAACCTTTTTCATCAGTTCAGCAAATCATGTTGAAAAAATTGGGTATTTCAAAGGAAATATATCCAACGTCAGATTCTAGTTTCTGTTTTCGGCAGGAATTAAATCTTCAAATTCGTCAAAAAATTTGTTTTCAAAATTCAAATTATTTTTTTTTTTGAGAAATAAATTCAAATTATCTATGGAAACTCTTGTCTTGACGAGAATGGTATGACTATCAAAAAAATATTTCTTAATATCTTTCTGCCTAAGGAATTTTCCAAGAGATAATTTTTCTCAGGCAAATGATTCGGTGCAAACCCATAATACATGCATACCCTATTTATTTGTCGCACCCTACCTGGCATAATTTTTTCCCACTTTTAAACATTATAAACTCTCCTAATTATTTTACTTTTATTTTTATTTGGTCCTTAACCATTTTAAAATTATACAATTTACTCCATTATTATTGAATTATAATTTTGAATTGTTTTAATTTTTTTCAAATCTAATTATAATTTTTTTAGGTTTTTCTTTTCAATCAAAACTTAAATAAAATGATGATCAGCGTTATACTAAACATCTGGAAGAAAATCTTCTCAATAAAAAATTTTAAAACAAAAATTATCCCAGTGGTTTACTTCTACGACGTTAGGGTTTTTTTTTTTTTTCCAATTTTTCAAATCTATAATGTATACCTGGTGACACCCTTGTGATTCATTGTCATCATGATCAAAAAAAATTAAAGTGATTATGGACTAAGTCATATTGTTTGCGAAAATAGTATAAATTAATATAGCAACCTTCTTGAAACTTGCTTGAATCCAGCGTCCAAGTAATTTGAAATAAATTATAGAAAGATATGACACATACCAAAATATCAACCAGCTTATCTACTACATTATCATGTGTTTTCAATTCAAAAACAACCAAATACAGGTACTGCCGTATTTTTATGGGAAACAGAGGATTATATTTGTCCATGAGACTAAAATAATAGTGACTAGATCAGATTAGACAAACCATTTTGCCACTCTTCCAGAAAAATAATAAAAAATATATACTAATTTTGCCTCTCATGATTAATCACTGAAGGAACCTATATATATTTTTAAGAATCGTCATATTTACTTACTTATACTGTTACTTGCCATTAATGAGAAGAAATTACTGCCATATGATATTATTCATAATCAAAAAAAAACCTACGGACTGATTTCATGTCTAAAAAAACTAACAAAAGACTCAACCACCTCCCGAAAATTAAGAAGAAGAGTATAAGATATAATAAATTAATAAAAATAAAACTAATTATCAGCAACAAAGTGATTACTCATAGTATAATAGATTACTATCCTTTACCTGAGATCTTGATAAATTAATCTCTTCAAATCCGACAAAGATTTTAGATTCATTAAACCCTTAGGTCGCAAGTGAGGAGGATGAGAAGGGCAAAAAGATTTAGATTTCAAAAACTGGAAAAGAGAACGCAGAATAGGAAAAAGGAGGGGAAATCGATAACTTAATGGAGTTTTGGATAAAATAAGAAACCCTCCCCTTTTCAGGATAAATTTGAAAAATTGAAAAAAAAAAAACCTATTGTCAAGGGAGCGAAACCAAACATTCTTACTCAATTAAATTTGAAGAATAAATGTGCCAAAATGATGTGGCAAAGTAAAAATTTAGGGCCAGTTCACAACTAATGCATTCTACTAGTCTCCACAATAAAATTTCTCTAACTTAGTGATCTTAGTGTTATGCTACTGTGGTATGAAAATTTTGTATTATAATAAAATAAGGATTAATGTCAGATTTCGTCCTTGTGTTGCCTTCTCAAGTTGAAATTCGTCCTTGTGTTGAGTTTTGGTTGGTTTTAATCCCTCAGTTGGTCAATTTTTTAAAGTTTTAGTCCTTTTTACGATTTTACCCCTAAATTCAGTATTTTACTGTTCAAACCAGTTTACCCACCCGAAATTCGACCCAACTAACCGACCCAACCCGAAATTTTTTTCAAAAATCTCCAATAAACAAATAACTCTACCTCCCAACATCAAAAATTTTAAAATCATAAAAAATACAAATTATTTTTTAAAAATTTTTAAAAAATTAAAAATCATAAATCAAATTATTTTTAAATTTTAGAAATTTAAAAATTTAAAAATTTCTTCTCCACATGTTTTTTTTCTTTTTTCTTTTTATTTTTTAAGTTAAAAATTTGGAAATTTAAATTTTTTTCTCTACTTTTGTTTTTTTCTTTTTTCCCTCCTTTCTTCTTCACACAAGTCCTCTTATAGTAGTAGTCAAAAAGGCATAGTCGACTTAGAGTGGTAAGCTTTTTCTCTGGTTGTCCAGAAAAAATTATATTTTAAAAAATTTTTAAACTAAAAGATAATTTACTTTATGATTTTTTATTTTAAAAAATATTTTAAAAATTTTTTTGTACTTTTTTAATGATTTCCAAAATTTTTGATATTTGGAGGTAGAGTTATATATTTATTGGAGAATTTTTAATGGGGTTCCGGATTGGGTCGGTTAGTTGGGTCGAATTTTGAGTTGGTAAACTGGTTTGAATAGTAAAGTCCTGAATTTAGGGGTAAAATCGGTAAAAAGGACTAAAACCTTAAAAAATTGACCAACTGAGGGATCAAAACCAATCGAAATTCAACACAAGGACGAATTTCAATTTGAGGGGGCAACATAGGGACGAAATGTGACATTAATCCAATAAAATAATTTGCAAGGTTAAAATTAAATTTTTTTTATATAGTATAATTTTTAAATTTTATTCTTTTTGAAACTAGAACATACATTCTTGAATTTTCATATACGATACAATAATTTTTTAAAACATTTTCAGATTTTATTTTAATTATAAAATTTCAATATTTCTTTGTAATGTTAAATTCAATACTTAAAGTAGTAAAAAAAATCTAAAATTTTGGATATATTATTTTATGAAAAAAAATTGTATTAACTTCAACCTCCACGCCTATAACTTGTTTCCATCCTTTAAATATATCTAACGTCATTTTTTATACTTAATATTTATCTTATTTGTTTTTCTTGGCAACTATGATTCAGAATTTGGCCTGTAAGCATATCTTGTGGACCTATACATCCCTTTCCTACAAAATATTATGTTATTTTTTGCTCATATTTTTATTGAAATATTAATCCTTTTTCCAATTTTTAGTGATACATTTGGTTATTTTTCAAATATCATACTCACATGACCAATTTGTTGAATTATTTTTGTAAGTAATTTTTAGTATTATTTTCTGAAATTTATATTCTTGAACGGTTTCTTATAACTATATTATTTAAATATTTAATTTGGCGCCGTAAGTTATTAATTACTAAATTTATTTACCATTATTTTTTTATTTAAAATAAGCTTTTGTAAAAGGATCAGGATTATAAATTAAGAATAATAATGTTAAAAATTAATTATATAAATAATTAAACAAATTGATAATTTAAGCATGATATAAATAAAATAAAATAATAGATCATTAAATTTTGGAAGAAGGACCAATGTGGGCTTGGTCTAGCTGGTAAGTAACTTGGTTCCACTTTGATGACCTAAATGTTAGAACTCATGCCTCCTTGTTTCATTTCAGAGTTTTGATGATGACAAACCTTGGCTCAATTGATGACAACCTTAAAGCAAAAAGAAATCAAGCAAACAAGTGCTCAACCAAAGTGATCAAGAATTCAAGAGAAGATATGATCAAGAGTTGAAGTACAAGAAGAGCAAGAGAAGTTAGGACCCATTTGTACAAGGTAAAACACTCAACTTCTCTTAGGCATTGGCTCAAAATAAAACAAGTTTTACTCATGCATTTCATAGCATCATTTCAATC